>JARGYV010084381.1:0-19534 GCA_029532675.1 Ornithodoros moubata
TTGTGCCATGCATAGACAGCTGTGGTCCAACGAGCCCTACAGTGGGATTCTCTGTTCATTACAGAAGTGTATAGTGCATAAACAAATAAAACAGCCTCTTACTCACTGTCTTCATTCCTGCACAATTTATTGCAGGTTCCCTAGAACTAAAGCTTTCTGTTTCACTGTGACTCTGTCCACTCTCACACGTTGCCTTCCCGAAGTACTGGCATCCGTAATTCAGAATGATGTTTTATTAGACTGGCCTCCACTGCCAATATTTACAACAAAACACTATACAGGAAGAAGGGAAAAAATACTAAACAACAAACTCCAGCTTCCAGAAAAGAAATAAAACACCAAATGTTGCTGTGCACTGTTGCATAAAAAACCTATGTATACATGTTTGTGTATGTATATCATCGTATGGTAGTGGAAACATGGGGGAGAGAGATCCTCAAGAAAAAAGATACTTCCTCCGAGTCGTTAGTCACAAGTGCTGATGTTGGTCCCACATCCACTAACAATTCCTCCAAGATGTCCCAGAGAAACAAATGCCATTACACTGCGTTGTTGTGACCATACGCTTCTTATTGCCTTACACACTGGAGAAAACAAAGAAAGAGAAAGCTATTGACAATCTGCATACAAGCATCCTGCTGTTTGGGTGTCGACGTGGTCCCTCCCTCACAAAAATAGTGTTTTTATCAGGCAGAAGAGGGGGCGGCATCCTAGTGCGTGCATCCAGCCCAACAGTGCTACGGTGCCCTTAGCCCTAGTGACAAGCTTTCTATGTACAAAAGGTACTCAAGGGGTACACCCTACCTAACTCTCTCTCTCTCAGATTTCCCTATGGTACCTGTGCCCACAGATGTACCAGGAGCATGCTGCTAGCATCCATATCTCGCTGCTTCAGACAACGGCAGGTGGCTTCCACATTACAGCCATTACCATAACTCGTAGGGACTGACAAAAGGTAGATGTCAGGATGCCCTCCTCTGACTGGTGTCAGTATTAGATTAGGGTTTCTGATCTTGCGGCAAAATTTACTGTACAAAAACCTTTACCTCACCTCAGATATCCTGGCAGTAACGTACACCAAACATCTCTATGCTGGCCACAAAATATTGAACATCTGAGAGACATCAAAATAATGTGTGACAAATTCTTCAATGGTTTTTAGATCTTTTCAAGTGCCTGATTGTTCCAGCATTAAGCCTGATGAGAGGGAACATTGCGATGGAAATGGGCCAAATTTTCCAAGCTTTTTTTTTCCCCACTCCACTGCGTGTTTCAGGGGGTGGCATCCAGACAAGGGCAGAGTTCTAAAAAAAAAAAATTTTTTTTTTTTTTGCAAATCTTTTACACAATGCAATGACACAGGCAGTGCCCCAAGCATGGAGCCCAAATATTAAATGTGTGGGAACAGGTAAGGGGAGAAGAAGGCTTGTGAAACCAAGCATTCACAGCACAGTTTGAACCCCCACCCCCTCCGCAACATTAGCCACGGAGTGGGTGGCTGCTGGAAGAGTGACAGCATTGGGATTTCTTGCAGTCTTTTAAAGAGTCCAGTAATACCTACAATAGGGGGAGGGAGATAAAGAGGAGGGTGAAGCCAGAAGAGAGTTCTGCTGACACTGGTGGGCCGAGTGGGCCGTCGTTTGGCTCCAAGGAGGAGAGGGGTTCCTCAAGACTTGTGATTAGACGTGAGCCAGGTGAGCCCTTCAAAGAGTCCATCACCAGTCGTGGCACAAGCTGGCTGCACGTACCAGTTGCGGTCACGGATCCGCGTAAGTCCCAGCTTCTCCTGCACTTCGTGCGGTTTCATCGCTGCGAGCACAACATCTAAAGTTGCACAGTCAACAAATTTTTTTGCAAATGCTTGTATCAATGCTTACGGTAAGACTTTGCAAATTCTCCATCAGGTGGTTACGATCATTGCTCTAAAACTTTTTCAAAGACCAGCTTCTTGTAAGCACGTTAATCTTAAAGTTGTGCTATACTGCTGAACAGATACAGGCAACATAGCAGCCTCAGTTGGTTCAGAGCCTGAACATGTCAGCTTATACAGTACAATGGTGAAATCAAAACAGCACTAAGCACTGTTGGAAACCAAGTAGTGAAAAGAACCAGACAAGGTTGCCCTTCAGGATCAGGATTCCTTTGCTTTCCCCTCAAACTTTTGCAGAAAGTGCTTTCATGCACCCTCTACAAGGTAAGCTACAAGGGGGACACACCATGGATGGCCTACAAACCTTCTTTGTTCTCCTAGGATAAGGGAATAAAAGTTTCAGCATACCATCTGGGAGGTCCTGCTTGTTGGCAAACACTAGGATAATTGCGTCCCTCATCTCCCGGTCGTTGATTATCTTGTGCAGCTCTTGACGGGCTTCGTCAATGCGGTCTCTGTCAGCACAATCAACCACAAAGATGAGACCCTGAGTGCCTGTGTAGTAGTGCCGCCATAGAGGACGTATCTTGTCCTGTCCTCCGACATCCTGCAGATTTGTTGTTATTAGGTTGTGTCCTTCCAGCTAATTTGCAAAAGGCACGGCAGGCACATTAATGTTAAGGCTTACCCAGACGTTGAACTTGACATTTTTGTAAGTGACCGTTTCCACATTGAAGCCTACTGTAGGAATGGTAGTGACGGATTGCCCCAACTTTAATTTGTATAGTATAGCTGAGATACATCACAGTGAAGGAAACTTTTCTCTGATTTATTTCTGCACTCACCTGGGTCTCTAGGACAAACACAACATTTCTGCTGAAACACAGGCACCTGTCAATGAAGAGGGAATTGCCACAAACAACCAACCTAATCACAACTTTGCTCTTTCAAGATGGGAAGTCTTGGAGACTCATAGAAAGAGACAGCAGGACTAATTAGGATTTTCTGCCTGCTGTAAGATACCAGAGAAAGAGTTTGGAGGCACCACTATTTGGTTATACATAGGGTGTTGCTAAGATGTCGAATATGGCAAGTAGCAAGGACATATTACACACAAAAGCCAGTATCCCAGTAACAAGCTTAAGTGTGACAGCTGTTGGAAGAAGATGCTGACAAGAGAACATCATGCACAAGTATCGTGCTCATCAGTCAATCAGAGGGTCATTTAAAGCTACACCCCAATGGTTTGGTCAGGTTCCCCAGTACCTTAACAACTGTCATCAGTGGCCAGAACTCAGAAAGGATACTTGTCTTTCCTGCTGCATCAAGTCCCAGCATTAGGATCCTCATTTCCTTGTTCCCAAAAATTTTGGACAGCAGCTTCCCCATGGTGATGGCACACTGAGGAACCACGCCCCTTCACACCTGCACATGTGTCACACCAGAGCATGAAGAAACTCGAGTTTTCCAAAGTCAACACAATAGTTCTGATTACAGCAGACACAGCCACATAACTTGGGAAGTGTGTACTCTATCAGATCTAAAAGTTTTAACTTGAAAGTTTGATCTGCGAGACCACAATCGCGTACACACATGCGCTAATAGCGCTGCCAACTGGCTCTCAGAATAGCACAAAGGTCACACAACCTAAGGCAGGATGATAGACCCCCCCTAGATCATGCTTGCATCAATACACACACTTTATACATACGAGCCGGGTCAACGCTACACTTCACAAGTCCTCCAGCTCGTTATCTCGAGTGCGATTCCAACGAATCCACACCCTTTCTGAGTCAAGATAACATGACATGGCATGAGCACCCGCAGCTTTTGTGCAGCCAGGGGACACCAGAGGAGTCATAAACTGGCCTTGCGAAACATATTAACAATCTTCGTTCAGGAAAAATAAGTAGGCCAGACCAAGGGCCTACCCTGAAGTGGTCAATGATTAACACTCGCTCGAGATCGAACTTCATAGATTTCACAGAAGTTCGGCGTCAAAATATAGGGAAATCCGACGTTACATGACGGGTGGGTTAACCTGGCGACCTTAAAACAAAAGTCTGGTGACTACTTGGAAAATATAACAAAAATTTAGCTCACGGTTCTTACTGAAGCAAAGGCACAGACAGACGGTGATAAATCATCCCCGATGAGCAGATCTGTCATTTTGTGATGAGATCACGGAAAGGAAAGTTGAGGCACGCACAAATAGATGGGCGGGATCCATGTGTGGGGCCTTGGACACCGTTGTGAGGTGACTGAGGACCGACAGATTCAAATATAGCGACGCGACGGTTGATCGAAAAATCCGGGCAGTACGCAAAACCGCAGGCCCAAGGGCTCTGTAATTTGAGGCCAAGGAAAGAACTGGTGCCGGTACGGCCGCCTTTACATGCACGACTAAGCCTAATATTCCCGGATATGTTGCTCGAGAAAACTAACGATGGACAGCATACTGAAACAGAAAAGGATAGACAGGAAGAGCATCTCGGTACTTACTCGGCTGTTCAATTTTCTATAAAGGCAGTCTTTTAACATAAACTACACATATTAACACATTTTCAAAGATCCATACTTAACGAACTCCTGCCATGTCTCGACCTCGTCGTACACCGAACACGGAACAGGAATCAGCTTCCGGTATTTTTCAGTTGTTTGTTGCGTTTTGTGGTTTTTTTAAAATGACGTATGAAGAAATACTAGTCGATATATTATATCGCAGTACTCTACTAGTCACGTTGCCAAAAAAGTTCAAAACAAGTATCTTCGCACGCCAACAAACTTTGGCACTGAAACCAAAACTAACTAACTGTCACCTACTTGTATCGCCTTGTTATAATCTACTATATTTTCACATTCAGCGTATCAGACTACTCTTAAACATGTCCCGATAATATCCATTTCGCATACGAAATGAGATCTCACACCTCGAAGCGCACCGGATCCGGAAACCTAACAGCACTGCAGGTGTAAAANAAAAAAAAAATAATAAGAGCGAGTGAATCGTTTTTACTCCTGCGGTGTGTGGACCCTCCTGAAATCTATGGCGCAAAATCTGACCATGGAAGCGCAGTAGAGAATGATCTGTTGAGGCTAGACCCATTCGTCGAAGATCTCCGTGCAGCTTGAGTAAAGTTTAAGGGGTTCGAGAAGAGGAAGTTCCCTCGCTGCAGATTAAGCCCTGCCATTCTTTCGGTGGCACGTTCCCGGTGAACCCTGCTCTGCTCATGCCAAGTTTTCATTGAGTTGGATTAAAATTCTGCGATATCCGGCGAGACGCACGAGTGTATGCGATCGTTTGACCTACCTCCGATAGCTCGGTGCGTAGTATTCCACCCGATCGGTGCGTAACCCGTTGGACACTCACAAATAACCAGCTTTTCTGTCAAACTCTTGTGTAAACAAAACTTACAGCACGTGCGAGATGACAGTTTTGAAGTGGATATACACAACTGTCGTCGGAGGCAGGCTCGTTCCACGCTACCGTTGAGCCACGAGGTGGCCTAACAAGGGCTTTGAAAGATTCTCGGAATCCGAAAATATTCGCCTCCATGACTACGGATGACAGGTGACTTAGCATAGGTTGTGAATAAGGTAGTGTTCGCGATGCATACGGGGTTGAGTAACTGCGTGACCCTGAGTGCTAATCAGACTATTTACGGAGACGAAGACTCTGACAGTGACGATGATGTGATTGATGTGTTGTCAGCAGATCACTGCACCGGGGAACATAGTTATACGATGCAGATGCCGTCAAGTATGGTTCAACAAGTCCGGAAAGCTGCCCAGAAGAAGGCTGTCGAAGAGTTTCCCGGTTTGAGCCCAGAACTTCAGTCTGCATATAGACTTGTGAATCACTTTATGTCTCCGGCATGTCACAAGTGTAGCGCGCCGTTCATAAATGCATTTGACACGGACCAGAAGGAATACAGAAGCTACAACAAGGTTATCAAGAGTCCTATGTGGTTTTACAAAGGTATCCCCACCACTTTCAGAGGTGTCCACGTTCTCTTCCTTTTGACAGATCTGTGACTGCATGAACCCATTTGGCCCTACTATGTTCATCAACTTATACCACTTCACAAAAGCTTATTAATGTAATTCTGAATGTGCCTGTACCAAAAAATGTGCCTTTCAGAACTCTCTAAACTATCTCTTGTTTCTTTCAGTGCATGAGAAGTTAACAGGAAATGGCTATACAAGCATCACAGAGGTTGTGAGAGACATTAGGCTCATACTAGAGAACTGCTACAGGTTTTTTGGACCCTCACACTCGTTCTCAAAGCGGGCCATGAAGCTCGAGACCATTCTAGAGCAGAAATTAGCACTTCTCCCGAGGTTAGTGAGCCGACGCTCATTCATCTGATTCCTTAAATCAAGCAGGAGAAGTTTTGCCTTCCTCTGGTCACTTTTACATTTAATCTCTTGCACAGGGAACTTAGAGAGAAGACTTCACTTGAAGCCACAACATTGGATGGTACGGATAGCACGACGCTAAAAGGTAAATGCCTCCGAATTTTGTGCATTGCATGCAAGCTAGAATGGATAACATTGAATAAAGCAAGGCACAAAAGAACTTGGACTACTAGTGTTATCCTGATAAAATGTATGGAATAAATGATTGTGTAATGACAGTTAATAGAAAAAAGCGGTTGCGGTGCCATTATAATGATGACGTTTCACTATGTTAATTGGTACTTACTGTCGTAAACTTGTCCCATCCAACATATGAGTGACAAAGTACATGGCAGCTGACACCGTCATGGTTTTACATTGTAGAAAATGAAAAACAATGAGAGCTAGTGCAACTCCTACAATACACCAAAATTTTTACCTCCAGAACATTAGAAGACATTGATCTCAGATATGCAGGGGACATTGTGTTATTGGCTTTCTCAGCATTTGTTCCAACTGCCGCAGCTTTGTGCACTTTGGCTACTTCTTCCTTATAGATTCTCTAGCATACGTGCATAGGCGCGTGGTATAATGTTTTTTTGTGAAGAAAAGTGCTACTGCACAGGTCTCGGGTTATCAATAGAATTCATGCAGAGGGGGGCATGCCTGGTAGGACGTTGGCCATGGTGCTTCTTATTTGCTGTTGACTGCTGGATGATAATGTTTTCAAAATGAGAACATGTGGAGGCCATGCAGCTCAGTAGCATGACCAGGTATTCTATGCCCCAGGCATTGGAGGTGCGAACGTAGAAGATTGAGGTAAAGGGTACTCAACATCGTGAGCCATCAAAGAGTTGAGAATGTCATTGCCTAGCGATTCCTTGAAGATTCCTTCAGGCAATTGCAAATTACTTTTGTGGTGGCATGCACATTGTCATATTAATGTTCAGCATAAATGATCAAAAATGACTTGGCTGTTGTTTGGGGATCAACCTCTCACATATGATGTCTGACTACATCTTCGATACCCATACTGCAATCTTGTCAGTGACAAATTTGTTTGCAGGTCGCCGTGCACGCCTGATGAGGCCATCAACCGAGATGTCGACACTCATGACGATCGTGAAGAGCGAGAATGCCGCGAGGGCTCGGGAAGAGCGTGTGAAGCAACGTGAAGAACGTCGTTTTGAGAAGGAGGTTGCGTACCAGGTCGCCTCGGACTGGGACAAGGACACCTTTCAGGAAGATCTTCCAAAGATCGTCTCCTTATGGGATGTGAGTAACTCTGTCGTGCATTTAGATAATCACAGTAATCTGTGACAGTCTTTTTCTTATGTACTGTTTGGTACATGGTCTTCTGAAATTACCATTTTGTGGAATACCTGACTTCCAAAAGATATACCTACAGTCACTATACAAGCTTAGTAGTGACTATATGTAGTGATATACCTATTATGATCTTGGACAACCATGTTGCGAGCAGTGCTGCGAAGTTGATTGCTGACAGCTAGTGCAAGACAGCATGCACAAAGTATATGAATGGATAAAAGGACTGCTACATATTAAAAGAAGAGATGTAATATGGAGAGACCAGGTTATACAGCTTTATAAATGTACCTTGCAGTAAGGTGTAGGTAGGATCAGATTTGGAAACTATTTCTGAGGGGGGGTGTCAGGCGTGAGGGTGCATGCCCATGTAGTGCCTGACTGAGTTCCATTGATCGTTCCTTGAAAAGCAAGGAACGAAGAACAGCGGCTTTTCTTTACCTTTCAGTTAACGTTTGTAAATTGTAGAGCTCTTTTAAATGTATGTTCCAAAGTAGTGTCTGAACTTCTATCTGCAAGAGAGCCTACTAGAGACGATGCCGATTGAATTGTTGCTCGCACCTAGAGAGGAAAAAGGAATGGTCACATTGACGTTTTCGTTATTTTGTCTGCAGTTCCCCCAGGTCTGTCAGTTCCTGTCTCTCTCCCAGGAGATCCTGAACCTTCCTGAGTTTTCCATGTGTGAGGCGGAACGCATGTTCGTCATACCCCAGCAGAGCGTCCTGCTCTCCTCTATAATGACTTGTCTCCTGGTGAGCCCACACCACCGTTCAAAGTGAGTTGAAACATTATTTAAACGGCTCATGGCCGTCAGTTCTCCGGAACTGACCAGGTGTTTTCCATGCTGAGCTTTGGAAGTCATAGTTATTGATTTCAGCATTGCTCTGTGAAAACCAAAATTGAACATAGTCGCTTTCTTCCTTTTCTCAGATTGTCACAGAAGGGGCCGATGCCATACAGAATATGGCAGGACAGACTCAATTCTCGACTCGGACTGTGGTACAAGACTTTTCATTCACGACCAGAACAGCCATCAAAGGTAGCTAAAGTGTCCCGTTATGCTTTGTTTAGTGTATCTTGGATGATATATATAACAGATTGTCACCTAAACTCAGGTCTTTGATGTTCACGGTGTGGAACCGCAGTTCTTTTCTGTTCTTGGTAAGTTCAGCTGGAGCTTGCTTAAAAGAGTTTCTGAGGCCTGGAATCCTTCCAGAAATGCAATGTTGTCAATATTTCAGGTGATAATAACCCACTTGAAGGAAAGGCTTTTCATGAACTGGAAGTGGCCCAAAGAGTTTGCCTTGTGAAGGCCCTCTGTGATTACAAGCTGGTGAGAGCTTTCTCCTGACACTTCTGGGATAGCAGAAAAAAAAAAGGACATGCACATGCATTATATTTAGGGTTCTTCGTTTTCGGGTAAACCCAAATATGCCCACTATTTGTACCCCGAACGTGGTTTTCAAGAATGGTGTGAAACCCGATTCTTGGGACCCGAAACCCTGAGGAAATTCATGTAGCATGCCAGAATGTTCGCCATCCGAAGAGGTCTTGAATGAACAATGAATTACTCTGCGTGCAATCAGTTATGTGTGTAAATAAGTATCTCCATGAATAAACCTGCAAAAATTGTTGTGTTGTGAATTATGCAATTATGAACCGATCACAGGAAAGTTTCACCCGACAGCTCCCCGATGGTATGCTTGAAACCAGTCAGGAACCCAATTTGTCTGCAGATTACTGTGAAAAAAAATTGCACCCAATTTTTACCCCAAAATTTAAAAATTAATACATCCCGAAAACGAAGACACCCTAATTATATTCATACACAGCTGGAAGTGGATAAAGAGCTTTGAAAATTGTAGATGAGGCTTAAAAAATATACATGTGAGAGTGGCAGACAGTACATACATTTTTTGTCATGACATTGTGCCTATCAAAGGATAAAACTATTTCTTTCTCTTCTCTCATGATCACTTGCTCTGCAAACCCTTTGGTTCGGAGCTCAGTGACAATGTAACACTGCTATCTATGTCGTACTATTTCACCTTTAGCAACAGCACAAGATGATGCAAGACCACTTTGCTGACCAAGATGCAGATGGAATGAGGGAAAGGGAATTGGGGGAGGATGCAGAGGGAAACAGCTACCTTTACTTTCCACGGCTGAGTGAAAGGGACGTACGCATCTACAGGAGAGGAAAGATTGCTCCTATCACGTATCGCTTTGTGCCTCCAAAAGCACCGCCACCACCCAAAACACCAAAGCGTCCACCTCTTGTGGTCAGTCTATTTTTTGTGCTTTGGTGCTTTGCATGTATATGCGCTATGAATAAATGTCTAGCATTTTGATGTCAGCAGGAAAAACATTTGGAAAAGCTTGGTCAGTAAATATATCTGGGTTTGTTATAAAAGCTTTCTGTCAGTTTTATGTTCTAGTGTAACATTACCGTGAGGTTATACCTTGCCAAGTTCTTTGCTTTTGACAGCTTGGTGTACTTTTAAGTGTTAAGTTTACACAACATTGTACTGCCCTATAATATTTCAGTAGCATAATAGTTTTTAGAAAACAGTGTGGTGGCAGAAACTGTATTGTTGATGCATGACCTTATAATCTTGTTGCACTACTGGTCAGGTCATCAGATAGGATAACTCTATAGCTCAGACACTTACAAACAAGGCAAATGCCTTCCTGCTTATGGGTATGTAACATATAATATGCAGAAAAAGGGGAAACGCAAGGTGCAAGGAAAGTTAGCAGGGCCAACCGCATCAAAAGTGAAAGTGAAAGAAGCCATAGTTACACGAACTTCATCCAGACGGCCCTCAAGATTACGCCAGGTCAGTAAGCGCGACCTGTACACAATATTTCGAAGTTTCTCACGTGTTCAGTGTCAAAGAATAGTACATTGGTGCATTGGAACATTACAGGTGATTAGACCAGTTAGGAGGCACTCTTGCGACAAATCTGTCAGTCCAGCGAAAACTTCGGTGGAGCCTATAGCTGAAGCTGAGGAGGATGAAGAAGAAAGCATAGAAAATTTTGCAGAGGCAGAGGAGGAACCAGCAGCAGAGAACATGTCAACAGAAATTCCAGAGCCGTCACTCGAGATGATAGTAAATAGCGTGGCTCAACTGAGGGACCTCATTGTATCTCTTCAAAGGAAAGACGAGGACACTGCGGTTTCAACCAGAAGCAGGGGAAAGGTAAGGGCAACACACTTGGACTTTGGAGGCATGTGCTAAGACCAGTTATGTCTTCACAGCAGCAGGACGAAGAACCAAACCCTACGACACGGCTGCAGGAGAAGCTAGTAAGTCGTCTGCAGGCCCTGTTGTCCGAGCTGGAACCGCAAGAGGCACGTTTTCAGCAAACTGAGGCAGTTGTGCGGCTAAAATTGTACAAGGAGTGGCATGCGTTTGCCAACAGGACAGAGGACCAAGAGAGCTCTCAGCATGAAGTAAGGATACCATTCATACATATCATGTGTCTGAATATCTGTGTGTCGCAGTCTTCTCAATGTTCTCTCAGATTTTAGGAAGCTCCTTTTGTTTGGGATTTTCTGTGTTTTATCCTAGTTGATTACACTGCAGTGGAGGGATAAAGGACGGTTTTACCATGTTTACAGCCGTAATATGCGGCTGCATATGCTCCATTGCATGTTTTGCCTCTGTGTCCATGGCATAAAAAGCTTGAGCCACCAAACAGCAATTTTAGAAGTTAATCGTTGATTCCAGGATGCTTGGAATGCGTGGACGGTGCGCTACCGGGACGAAGATAACAGCATATTCGAAGACAGCGATGAAGACAGCATCACTGATGAGGAGTTAAACGAACAGGCCAGTGAATCTGCAGGAAATTTACTAGAGACAACTGAAGTGGACGAGAGCAGCACGATTCGTGTCCTTCGGAAGCGAAAGATTGTAGTACCTAATGGGCTGCTTGAAATAGCCACTACAAGCGACCAGCGGGATTTTGAGGCTGAGGTTGCTAAAGATGAAAAAGAGGAAGAACCTCCTTCAAGAACTGAAGTCAAGCCTCGTATTCCTTGCTATCAGCTGAAAGAACTGGCTGCCAAGCCGCTGGAATCTGAGTCAGAAGCTGGAGAACCAGCCCCACCAGTTAGAATACTAGTGCAGGATATGAAAGTGGTTGCCCAAAGTGAGCAAGAACATGTAGTGCAGCAGGAGGCTGAAGTGTGTTTGTCAGAGATTTCTGAAGACAACATCACAGACCGAGCTGGCTGTCAGATAACAGAAACCATGCCGCACAAAGCGAACACCCCAACAAATGCAGCTGCTGTACTACTAACAAGCAAAAAGACATTTCCACGCCAACGGTCAATGAAGATAAATGCCCTGCTGCAAGCTAGAGCCATCTCTTCTACTGCGAATCATGCTGCTAAAACTAAGAATACACCAGTCGTGACTGCTGTGAGGCATGTAGCTAGACATACCTCCCTTGCACCAAAGCAGACAATAGCTCGTATCGTTGCTGCATCGAATCCCACCCAGGTTAAGAAGACTGATGAAGGGAAGGTGCTGCACAGTGCAAGTAGAAATGCACAAGCGGACACGCTACGGAACAGCGGCACCAAAATAAAGCTTGTTCCTGCAGTGGATGCTAAAGGAGAAAACATATTCCTTCGCGTTGAATACACCAAAGCTCCAACGACAGCAGCTCCCAGAGTAGCGGCTGTAAGGCCACTGCCGCCTGAAGAGCCACAGAAGAAGTTCTGCGGAACGATTCCTCTAAAATATGGCATTTCAAGTAGAGCTATGGCTTCAACAGCTGCAGAGACCCACCTGATGAAACAGAAACAAGAAAATGAATGCCCCAAACCTGCGATCCTGAAGTCCCGAAGCAACCCGCAGCAGAATGCAGGACGGACATTTCATCTGCCGTGGTTCAAGAAAAACGGGATCGCCGTGGCAACCACCGTTCGGGAGGCACAAAATGGCAACGACAAAGGGCAGAAGAAGTTTTTCAGATCGAAGAATGTGGGTGTCACTGTAGGCCAAGTCCCTCGGTGCAATGTTGTAGCACCAAACTCTGCTAAGTTTGTAGTACAGAGCGAAAAGGCAGAACAGCTCGGAACCCAGCAGGCCGTTACGGAGCAGGAAAATACATCAGAGCCAAATGCGCAGCATGGTACCACTCAGCAAGTTGTACTAGAGCCTGTATCTACTGTGAATGAAGATTCCCTGTCACAAGGCAGCATAGGTAATGAAGGAATTGAGCAAGAAGTCACTGCACAGGGTGTGCATGAACATAGCACCATGATCCAGGAAGATATGATGGATGAGAATGCTGCAGCACAGCAAAGCTTAATTGACCGGAATCTTCTGGTACGACAGTGTCCCATAGACCAAGCCACAATTCTTCAGCAGCAGAGTATAGTGGAGCAGAATGCAATTCTTCAGCAAAGTCTACCTCAACAAGTTGGGTCTCTCTCACAGCAAGTGCTATGCAGTCCCTGTGATGCATTCCTGAATCAGAACACAATCATGCCTTTGCAGGACTACACTTTGAGCGGTTTCGGAGAAAATGTCATTCTCCCACAGAACAATGGATCTCAGGTGATGTACCTCCTTCCAGAAGCCCAGACCAATAATATGCTTGTCAACACCATGGCTTCTGTGCAACCTCAGCAAACGCTGTTACACCAACAACCAACCGTCATTGATCCCTCAACGTTTCTCAACATACCACAGCCTACAGAGGGGTCAGCAGAGGTGCCACAGCAAAATCCAACTGAGCACCAAATGGATGTAAACACGTACACCATACCAACTCAACCAATTGCAGCAAAGGAACATATCCTGCAGCAAGCAGTTGAGTCCTGTCTCATGGGCCCAGGAGCTGAAATGGGACAGGAACCTGCAGTGAACATTGTACAGCAGGTTCCTGAATCTGTCCCACAACAACAGACACCAATGTTCCTCCTGACAAACGACGGACAGCTGATTCAGATTGTGCACAGTAGCTGATGCTGTAATGCCCCGGTGTGGCCAGGATGGCTTACGTACTAAGCTAAAGCAAGGTTAGGTTGCACTGAGGTGAGGTAGCTTGTGTTTTGAAACACAAGAAATTTTTTTCTTTGCATCGTATGCACTGTACAAATTTTTTTTTTCCAAGCCAAGGTGGTCAGCGGGCAGCACCTTTGCTGGGTCCCGCTTTATACCTGTGTACATAAATGAACAGTGTAGACTGTACATGACTTATATAGACTGAAGGAGGCATCCAATGCATTTGTAAAATGATTTGTGCCTGAATTTGCAAAATAAAGAAAAGGACAGTCTCTTTACTCTACTGGGGAAACTCATGAAAGACTGACACTGATGTTCATTGATAACGGACACTGCCATTCTTTAATGTTCAGAATGGCTTTGGCACATATCAAACGAAGATGTTCACATACTTACGAACAGTACTTTGTATATGGGAAGTTCTGAATGGATGCTGCTGGCAAACAACTTTCGTATATATATGCATGCAAGAAGTGCGAGCTCTTTTGCACGCATCTGCTTCCATGTATCAGTGCAGAGCTTTATGTTACTGAGTCTGACACTGTGTGGGAGATTCATAAAAACAGTCGCCCCATTCTACATGTATTTGGTCACCTATTAAAACTTGGTGAGTATGTACCTCTCTTAAATGCAGTGTTGTCTACTTACACTGTCAGTAACTTGTTTCCCATATCAATGCACTGGTGAAAAGTAAGAAGACTGCATAAAACTTTAGACCAACCACTTGCACGGAGCCCTAGAATTCAGTGCAGATGACAGTAACGTCTTTCCCCTCATTCCAACTGCTTGTGACAATTCTTCTCATCGTCGGACAAAGTGCCCTCGAGCTGCGACTCATCAACGTCGTCTGCAGAGGCCTGCTCTTCTGCATCTTCATCAGAGCATGTGCTTCCGTCCGTTTCTTCTGTGCACGCTTCGCACTTTGTTTCCTCAATACGATCCATACTTGACGTGAAGCTTGAGTGAAGCTGTGATGGGGACAGGCTTTCCTCCAAAGCAATGTTGTAACTGTTTTCTTCTTGGCTGATATCCTTTCGATTTTGGGCTGCAACCTTTGGCATAGAACATCCATGATAGTAGGTCTGATACATATAATACGCTATATGTATATAAATATATACACCAAAGCTTGGTTTGACTTCACTTTCTGGTCGAGACTTTTGGACGTGACTTTTTTGCAATGACGAAAGACAGGCAAACATCAAAGGAAGGGCAGCAAGTGCGGTTGAGACAGAGGGCAGGTGGTTTAAAATTTCTGAATAGTGTCTAGCAGATGTTCCTACTCGCTTTGCTGTAATTTTTTTCATGGGGCCCCAATAGCTATGACTTCAAAATTTTATCTACCTGGATTTTTAACAGATCCACTGGAAGTGGCATTTTTCAGTGCTTCTTTTCTGATTGCATTTTCTCTTTTACATAAGTAGAGCACGCTACATTAGCAGCTAGGTCAAAAAGTCGTCATCTTTCTAGCAGCACTTTTGTGAGTAGTAATGCTGTCCACTGAAGCTAGGAAAGGAACACAAAACTTACGTGCTTTCGTTGGCGCAGCTTTCCACCTTTTCCGCTCCAGCTTGCCCCCTGCGCTTCTGCGTCTTGCGATATAGAGAACAGTTTTCCGTCCTAGGGCACGAAAAGATAAAAATTTACTCCGGCCAGTACTGTTTAATTCCTTTTGATTAGTTTTATCATTTTTTTTCAAGAGAGGACTATGTGACATTCATTTGATGGAAAGCTTTCAGTGACACAAAATACAACTTTGACAAGCAGCAGTACTACTACATGACTCTTTGTTTATGGACTCGCAGCATTTTAGACATGTCACGTGAAAAAATTAACACAATGTTAGAAAATGCAATACGCACAACACGTTGTCTGCCATTAAGTTCTGCTATTCGTTTCTCCTCTTCCAACTTGATCTGCTTCAGTTGCTGTATGACAATGCTGAGTGATCCCACAACTTGAAGGAGAGAGAAAACGAAGGTCAAATACCTGGAATGCAGTTGACTGTCCTTTCACGTGCTTCATAATCTGCCCCATCAAATATTCTGTCTCTTCCAGGCGTCGTCTAAGCCTACTAATCTCCACATCACCTGCACAGAGCAATGTTTTATGCATTTTAAAAGCACGCAAATGAACAAAGAGCTACTGGTTCATCAGAAGTGTTGCAATAGCTGTGGAAGGCGATATTATCCATCAACAGTTTGCTGCAAACCGTTCTCAAGAATGTGACAGTTTTGTGTATGTACAAATTAGAGCGAAATGACAAACTTGATAAGCTGCATTTTCCTTGGATTATCTGACTGTAAAGGGAATAATTCACACGTATCTTTGAAAGCAACATGTAAGAATGCAACTTAGGGCTTATCACAGCGTAAGAAAGCAAACAGAAACTGACTGATGTACTGTGCATGATGAGCGATGACAGTGTACAATCAAAGAAATAAAGACTGTGCACTTACGTTTGTCAACTCTCTTGGTGACGCCCTCTGAGTGCATGCCAAGAAGGGTGAGGTTGTGAGTCAGAGACCAAGCAGCTTGCATAGATTCACCTCACAGTGCCTATCCACTACCACTGCTCACCACACCACTGCATGCTCGTGCTGCCAAAACAAAGTACGAAAAACTGCATGCAAACCAAGACAACAACATGCACACACACACACAAAAGAAAACAAATGTCTAAACTGAGCAGGTACATTATCAAAGAAGAGAGCTGAAAATCATGAATCTAGTTGTGCGCTATTTCTAGCAAATTGTTAAAAGTTGGGCAGCAAATGTTGAAAAATCTACACACGATACTCATACAATACAACCTTTGGCAAAGTTTTCAATATGGCAATGACGTTGGGGGAATTCGAAATTAATGAATGAATGAATAAATGAATGAATTCTGAATTTTGGATGCTGCCTTGATATAGCTGTCACTGCCTTTAGTGTCACACTAAGGAGCGAATGCAAGATGTTATCCAAAGGGGATGAGCAAAGGAAAATAAGAAAATACATGGATTACACACCTGTCTGTTTTCTTTTCCTTCTTTTCTTTTTCTTTGTTTTACCACTATTACTATTCAACTATTATTCACTATTCACTATTATTCAACCTTATAATTATGTTAAGGTTCTATGTAGAACTAACTTCTTTCACTACACAAAAAGGACCGATTGAACTATGGTATTCCCCTAACAGAAAGAATTCCTTGTAAATATTGTCCGCTGCAGTTTCTTTTTTTCTTTTTCATCTAACGTGTAGATATGCAGGAACCACAAATGATACTAGCAAGTTTGCAAAGTTGTTTACATACTCACTGAGTGACACATCTATCTGGTAACTATGTAATCTCTAATCTAAAGAAATAATACACAGCCTGCAACTACTGCTGAACCCAACATTGCTACTCAGATGAACTGGCTCATCCTCCAGTCTTTCAACTATTTAAACGGGCCAACACACAATGTTCTTACCCCGGCACCTGCCAATTTCTTCAAGAAGTTGTTTGGTTCCCAGTGAACGAGACTTATGCTTCTTTGGTTCTGGGCATACAGCCCTTCCTGGTTCTTGGCTGGGGTTATAGATGTAACAACCGTCTTGTGTCGAATCCTTCTTGAAGTGGTAGTCAGGCACCTGCTGCTCAGCTTCGTCTTCGGGTTTCTTTTTACAGACCAACTGCAAGAGTCCCAGTGGAAAGAAATTGTCAGAAATTTCGGAAATCCAGTTCTGATTTGGTGGGCACCAGGCAACTCCTTATCAAGGTAAATAATTACCTTTAATACAGTGTAGAGGAAGAACAGCACAATCCCAATGGTGTAAAGCGGCATGATAAAATTCATCGCCCCACCAGTCTTTGGGGACTGCTTTGGCGGCTGTCGCACTGATGGATGAGGGAAGGGCTAGAACAACGCTTATCTTTCAGCTGATGTTCATCTTATCACAGACAACACCAAACACATCCAAATTTACTTACGCGGCCCTCACGTAGCCTAGACCTTTCGTTCGGTTTCGTTTGTCCAATCGCTTCCTTCATGTGAGGGTTCATTTGCCCTGGCACTATATGTGCCGGATGAGGTCCGTGATAATTATCTACAACGATAAAGTAAACACGCAAATATCAGCGTAAGAAACATTAGCGGTCCACGACCGGCAACATTCATGCGCGTGGTGGTTTACCGTCGTTGACTCGATAGCCATGAGAAGTCAAAGAAAATGCAGCTTGCATCATCGGGTAGAAGATTTTCGGCCATAAAATGGTGAAACAGCCGACGACTACAGCCAGAACAGCGATACTTTTGCCTACACCGATATCAGACGAGGCCATTTCGATTCCAATATTCTAGTTTCCGAAAGTAGGATTGACTTGGCTATTTTTTGCTCACAGTGACTTGCCGCTTTGTCGGAATCAACCAACCATAGAGAAAAGAAATAATTAACGTTTCCTTGCGTAAATACGTTCTTCTGTTCTTGTTTTGTGTACTATTACGTATTTATTTGTAACCAGACAGATCAACCCCGTCCCCTCGATCTGGTGTAAACAATGAACATGGCAGCTTCGGCATGGCACTGTTGAGCCAGCGCCTCCAGCGCTGGTTGAGCAGTGGGAAGATATCAAAAACTAGTCAAGCGTAGCCAAAAGTATCCACAGCCAAAGAAAGACACTATAATGTAGCCAACAATAGCCATTACGTACCCTGCAGGCTGCAGTAGCAGCGCTGATACAGCTCTTTAACTCTTTCTTCATCCAACTAACATATTTCAGGCGTCTACGAATAAGTGTGGCACTGCAATGGCACTCAAGATCCTGAAGTATGGTAAGGATAATCACTCTTGATGTGACCATCGTCGTGCACTGCTCATGCCATTTTTTGAGGAAGGTACGATGATTATCCTGCGGAATTCGCGTCGGAAGTGTGTGCTCGAAAGACGGCAGTGGCATGGACGAGTGGGCTAAGGCGTCACCCATTCTGTTCATAGGCTGGGAGGTGCTGTGTTCGAATCCCACTCCCGGCTGTGATATGTCAGGGGTTTTCTTTCAAACTTTCTGGACGCATGTTGTCAGTTCCCTTTAAAGTCGGCCCAGGACGCATAGTAACCCCCGTCCCTCCCTCGTTCCTGCTGTCCTGTCGCCAGCTGTCTACATCTGTACGCTACTCATTATCATGGTCTCCTTGTGGCGCTCATACTGAAAAAGAAAAAAAGACTGCTCAAAAGGCACACAATTTAGCCATGTGATCCAATGTTTTGGAAAAACTCTAACGTACGTACTACTGAATGTTGAAGGCTATATTGGACTGTACGTTCCTTACTCGTTATGCTTGCAATATACATTAATCGTTTACTGAAAACCTTTTGCAGGACTGCACACCATTCCCCGTTGCACAGTGCAATCTTCAAGCTGGGCTGCAACTCAGGCGATCCTACAAGGAGAGTTGGACTCTATTAAGGAAGCAGGAACTTATAAGTCCGAACGTGTTATCACCAGCATGCAGGGATCGGCCATCACTGTTGAAGGGCGCATGCAGAAAGTGCTAAACTTCTGTGCCAACAATTATCTGGGCTTGTCGGTAAATTTATATTGTTTGCTACTATAAACCAAACAACGACCATCTCCCAAATTCTATCATGAGAATTAATTGTCTTACGGTTTGATCTACGGTTTCGATTGCCCTAACACAAAGAGCCATCCCAAAGTGATTGAGGCTGGCAAAAAGGCTCTGGACGAATATGGAGCTGGTCTTAGTTCTGTGCGCTTCATCTGCGGAACTCAGGTGAGATTCATCAAAAAGGAGTTGTTTCGTAAACATTGGTACACGAGGCTGAACTTATTAAATACAGGGTGGCCTATCAGCTATTGTTGACTTTGGACCTAAATATCTCAGCCCAGAGTGGCGCTAGCGACTCGCGGTTTTCGGTTCCGTA
>JARGYV010084383.1:17010-34372 GCA_029532675.1 Ornithodoros moubata
TTTTTTTTTTTTTTATCGCGAGCACTGTGTTTCAGGCCAGGAGCAAAATTTCACGCGTCAGACTGAAACCCTGCATCAGAACAGTCTGATATTTCACGCACTCACGGGTGTCCATTGCAACCAATCAGAGAGCACCACCACGGTACCAACACAGCTCAGAAGATGAACGGACCATTAAAATAAATTCAAAGCAAGCAACGAATAAACAAAACAAGTCCAAGATGCCACAGTAATCGAAGAAGATGGGAGATTTGTCAACATTCTATGCTCATGCTCGCGGGTTCGATCGCGGCCGAGGATGGTCACAATGTGGGGCAGGAAAATATTGTTACTGGCACCGTGTGTCGCAGATTTCCGGCGCACGTCAAAAGATCCCCAGGTAGTGTAAATTATCCGCAGTCCTACCCTGTGGCGTTGCTCATGATCACAGTTGTCTCGCGACGTAAACACACAAATTCTTCTTATTGTTATTAAAGTTTCATGCGGGCCGGCCATGTAGCGCGACAAGAGAACGCGCGCAGTTGGAAAGGGCTGTTGTAACACGTCTTCATAACCCAAGTGAAATCATAGTGTCGCGCACACATGAGATTAGCCGTGAGCGGGCTGTAACAAAACGGGCAGTGAGAAGGAACAGTTCTTTTTGGCTGTTACCAACGCCCCTTTCCGTGAATCAAGCAGATGAACACAAAATACATAGCGGGACCGAGGAGCAAGAAACAGTGTGCAGTATGCTGCGCGAGAAAAATCTAAAACCGAAATTAATTAATTACCGAATGTAGTCACGAAAGTCGATGCAGTGTATGCAGTCGATGCAGTAGTCTCTGGAGGTACTCTATGGTGGCTTTCTTTCTTCGCTTCATCAAACTAAATTGCTGAAAATTAAAGCGCTTGTCTAATTAATATACATATGCAAATGTGAGACAGGTTGCAGATTTCTTGACCTATGTCCCATACATGCCTACCGGAAGAGAGTTTTCTGCTCGCCGCAACCAGCTTCCCACTTTTCATTTCCCCACATCAAACGAGACGGAGTATGTGTTTTATGAAATAATAAACTTTCGCCGTTCGGAAGGGTCGAGCGTTTGGACCGCAAAGTAGTCGTAGTTTTCTTTTTCTCCTTTTTTTTTTTTTTTCGTTATTCCCCTCAGTACCGACTCGGGAGCATGGATTCCGGTTTTTGTACTCGTCGAAGAGCACACGTGACCATAAGCCGGCAAAAAATAAAATTTTTCTGGTGGTGAACTTCACTTGACGATGATTGCCGGAGTTGCTGCATTTCAAATTATCTGATCTCTGATCGTCTGTATATACCTTTATACCATATTTATACTTTTCTCATGAGCTATTGTTCCACCAAAGTGTCGACTAAAAGTTTTAAATTGAACGCAGTAGGAATGAGTTGGCACATGGAACTTATCTAATTTTGCTGGGCATCACCTTTCATTTTGTATCCCCATAGTACCCCACACTTTTGACGTCCATCTCTGCCGGAGAGTCGCGCCCTCAGCTAAGAAAAATAATTAACCCGACAACAAAAATGCATGCAGAACGCGTTCACTCAGTGGCTTACTTTTGCAGATAGTTACTTTTGCAGGCTTTTCAACGAGAGGTTTCTATACTTTTACGTCGAAATTTGGCACAACATTTCATATTCGGTACATGATACAAAAGCTTTGGCGTACGCACCGCCGTGAAGTGCCATGTTGCACATGACATCATTCAAATCATATATGGCTAAGATATTTTGCTTGTAAATGAAAGAAGGCGAATATTTAGCGTGAATGGAAATTACAAGATGCTCCTACGGAGCAGATGACAGTGATAGGCTTTTCTGAAAAAGGTTACAAACCACAGTTACAAGCCTGTGACGTGCCACTAGTTTTGCTTCACGAAGATATACCGACAGTCCTCGAATAAAAGCAGAGGATTCCCTTTGATTGTCCCTCTTCTATTCCAGTTCGGCCGAGTAAACGACTACGACCTAACGCCGTTCAATAAATTCTCTCCATTGTGTGTGCACTGGCCAACCGCACGTTAATAATGTCCTGTAGTTCTCCTTTGCGCCATCGTGTTATGGTTCTTCTCAGTCGTTCTCTTTGTTTCTTTTCTTTTTTTTCTTTTTTTTGTGCTGCTATTGCTTCGCAGAGACTACTATTTCCACTCATGAAATGGCGCAGAGAGCTTTCTGCAAACATCGCGTCATTACCACGTTAAAGCAGCGGTTTATGTTTCAACTATGCTTCTTAGTGTACTTCAGCGTGTATGGGTCACCCCTCTTGAGCTTGTCTGTACGTCAAGCCCACACTGATTCTTGGGAAGTGAATTCATACGGCGCAAGAGAGTAAAGTAAGCATATCTATTATTCAGATCCCCATATATCTGTTTTGAATGACTCAAAACCAAGCTAGTATAAGCAAAAGCAACATATATCCGTACTCCGTGCTTCACGAAGACTAAGCCTAAGCTTTTTTTTTTTTTAAGTACATCGCGCATGAAAGAGACTAACTTCATTCCGTTTCCAGCGGTCTAAAATAACCAAGTCATTCTCGTTTCGTAATATATAATTAAGTGAAATTAGTTATTCTAATTATAAGAATGAGGGCCAGAATGTAGATTGTACCTCTGCTTTTGAGAATGGAGTTTACGTGCATGTTAGAAACTTTTAGTCACTCGTTTGCACTAGGCGACATACTGAGAGCGTAGAGAATGAAAACGATTCCATGGCACAAAGGCGTTTGAAGGCTTTGTGCTAGTAATAATCAACCTGAACGGTAACGCCGCGCACGCTAAAGGATTCTGCCGTATTCTTTCCCCTGATAAATTTCTTGTACTCTCATTAATTTTTCATCTCATTGCATGGGCATCTCATAGGCTGTTCTCTTACAAATAGCTTTCATCTCTCATGAACAGGGCTTTTCACGCTGTTATGATAAAGGCATTCAAAGCGGCGTTGTCTTTCAAGACTTCAAGAAGACATTTCACAGTGTTCCCCATAGGCTGATCGAAAAACTATCCCAAAACTATCGCATTGTATTAAGCTGCATCAGGAACCCAGAGGAAAGATAACGTACTTTTGGGTGTTATCTTTTATAACATACTTTACCTACCCCTTCCTTCCAGCCCTTTACCACTCAACCCCATACAAAGGTTAGCCTGTTATTCTTCGGAGGCAGTTCGCGTTCGTCAGATTAGTTATTTTTCTTACACGGTAAGTGAATTTGTTTTCCAATGTTCTAATCAGGGGTCTTGACTATTCTGGTTCCTAAATTCGGTTAACGCCAGGAAAGAGTTAAAAAATAGTACGCTAGTCTGGACGTTGAAGTTTTTAGTTGTTGTAGCAATGCACAGTCAAGCTGGTTGTGGTGTGGTTTACCAGATGTGGTCTAATGGTGAGCATACCGGACTGAACATCCGTGGTTTGGGTTCGAATCCCAGCGCCGGTAGGCATTGGCTGTTGCGCAATTTTTTAATGTTAAGCTGAAGTGATTGTGGAAATATTAGTCAGGAAGTGAAAGCGGTACATTTTTATGCGTGTGGACGCGTTGAGCGTTGTAAAAAACACGTTGTCACTGGTTATGGGTACGTAAGAGTCTTGCTGACATCGAATACGCTGATCTACTTTGAATGAGTGCAGAATTCACAGTTGCCGCACAGCGCAGTTCCAATACAGTTGCTCGCGCAAAATATGTTCTCCGGCTATTGCAGTGAGTCTGGTCTGCTCTAAATACTTCACCGGATGCCACGAATGTTGCAGCTCATCGGATAATCGCAAGTGTGCATAATGCAGCGAAGGAAACGCTCAAGTGCAACAATGTCTTCGTTGTATTTCCTGCTGCCATCCATCTCCCTGTCATCTATGATTCATGTCCTCTCATTTCCTCCTTTCCGAACAGTCGTCTGGATAAACAACACACACCTTGCTTCTCTTTGCCTTGCACCTCCGTCTTCGTAAACAGTCCCACATCATCATCATAATGTGTGTGTGTGTTATCGTCACCGGGTACCCTCAGGCTGGTATGACATACCGTAATTAATATCTGAGCTTTGAGAGCAGATAAAGCACGACACCGATGCTAAGTGCAATATTCAAGACCAGAAAAACTTTTAGCGACTCGAAGGTCAGTGAGCTGCAAATGTGCGTGAAAAAGGAAAGTTTGAATACTATTCTTAGCTCAGAACACATAACTTTGTCTTAAGTAACATGATGGTAAGGGGGACAAGAAGCACTGAAACGAACACAGCACTAAGTCTCCCAACAACCACTATAGCGTCGAATCTCTTGAACAGTTACGTTTACGTCTCGCTTCCCTACAGAACCTATATGGAGGGAGTCAACCACATCTCATTTGCTCCTTCCTGACAATCAACATCCCACGCAATGTAAAAATTGCTCCGACCATGTGTAGCCTACTTTGCCAACTCTGGAAAGAATATAAAAATGTCGCCGTTTCATAGTTACTGAAGGAATCGATATCCTTTTCCATCTTCTCCTTTTTCCCTAACCTTTAAATAACGTACGCGTGTTGGTTTGTGTCTTTAGCCGTGCTTAAATTTTTGCTGTTTTTGTTGCTGCTTCTCGGTCCTAGGGTTTAATTATGGGATGTCCATCACCAGCTCACGGGCTTTCTCGCCCTTGTACATTATGAAGTGTTTCTTTCGGAACAGATAAGTAATGACTTCACGGCACTTTTGCCTCGTACGCGGATCTTTTTCTTCATCTCCTACGCGTATTCATCTTGCTCTTTTCCTGAGATTGAAACTGGTAAAAAGATAATACCGCCACATAGCCGAGGGCCCAGTACGTGCCTATAGCTTTTTTGTGCAACCAGTTACGAGCTCGGGCCCTACTTTTTTTTCTTAGTTTCCCTGTCTTTTTCAACGCCTGCCTCCTTTTACAGCATGAGAATATAACGCCGAGGAAGCAGCGGCAGAACTGCCATCTAGGAAGAAGAAGAATGTCAGGAGACTTGCTGACCAAATTTTTGCGAAACCGTATTAGCTATAATATTTGGAGTATTAATGAGGAGATTAGGATTAGGATTAATTAAGTGAGGAGAGATTTGACGTTAGTGTGCCCCAATGCGAAAACTTTCGCTACGCCACCAGATAATGCTTAATAATGTCCTGCATATAATTGTCCTCGGATCGAGTTAGACGAGCTGTCGACTTTGAATCCTCATTGACGTCCTTCACCGTGGAACCATTGGTATAAATTCGTGAAGAGGAAGAAGCGAAGAAACACAGAAAAGTAACCGCGCTATGAACAAAATTAGCCAAAGGTACCGAAGGAGGAAGGAACAAACCGGGTTAGTCACACGATACTAATAATAAAATCGGGAAGGCGCAAACTACTGCAAACATGTGTGGAAAGCTCTAGGACGACGCATGCGATGTTAATAAAAAGTTGATTAAATTCAGTTTTATTTTCTATGTTATGGCATAAACTGACATATTTCGCACAGAAGCTGTCCTTGGTGGGTACTCATCACATCTTGTGCTCCACTGGATCATTGAAGCTTTTCTTTTTCGTAGTTCATTTTCTATGTGACAAACAAAAAGACAGAAACCTACACCCTATAAGCTGCTTTCAGCGGCGCTCTGCATAGTACAGCTGCTGCTGCATATTTTACCAAACACAGCTTTATTCAGTGGTTCCTGCCGGCATTTATGGTGACCAGCTCAGGACAAATTTGTCCCATACTGGCTTTTCAACGCGTCAGCTGTAGGCTTGTAGTCTCCTTTGCTCGCTTGCTCGTGGTCTTCTGGTGTCTGCATACGATTAATAGTAGCTTCTCCATGAGCGATCAAGCTTATCCTTTTCATGTTTGCCTGCGTGACCAGAAAACTGCGTCATATTAAAATTTCCGCGCTGTCGCTATACTTTGCGTTGCACAGCGCGAGAAAACGAGAAATGCATTCCAGAGTGGGAAAGGAGGTGGTGGTGCACAAAGAATGAGAAAACAAAAATGGAAACGCGAGCAGCCGATAAAGAGATTTTTCTACACTTTCGGTTACCCAAGAATCACTGCATGATGTCAGCAGAATCAGGAATACGGGGTGGGCTGTCACCTTTTGAATTAACGCACTTTTATTTGACCACGTCGGACATATTAGCTGGCGTCCCTACTTTTCTGTTCAATTCTCATATCAAAGGACAAAACTTCAGAAGCTTGTACTTGAACAACTAGAAATGTTACGGGAGCACTAAACATTTTAACACTTGAATAGTAATTGGAATGAACTGGATAATAAAAACTTTATTGCTGTTTCCTTTTTTATTGTTCGATACGTAGCGGGACCATTCGTGATACGACTGTCAAGGGTCAGTCAACGTCATAAATACATAATAATAACTACATTTTGAATTATTGATATAGCAGTGAAGTAGCAGTAAAATGTGCCTCAGAAACACTCGATTTCCTTTCCCTCGCCAATTTCTCGAACTTCTCCCTCAGTTGAGCCTCATAGCCATGAAAAATATTCCCCAAAGTACTGCGTATCACGTAACAAGACAAGAAGTCGCTGCGGTAGCTGCGGCCAACAAATGGTTGTTGAAAAGGAGTTGTGTCTATAACATCGGTTTGCCTTTCTTTTAGCCGCTTGTCAGGCGACTTGTGTACTGTGCGAAGAATAGTTTGCCAAGACTATGACACATAAAAGAGATGACTTCTGTCATTGCACGCGGTAACGCTCCCCCCTGGCCGCTTTATCGAATCAGCTCGGCAAGGCATCGTCCGGTATGCAACAGACGCTGCTTTTTCTCAGCGTGAAGGTCCCCTGTGTTTAGTATAACTGGCTGGTACCTCAGCCTCTGTTCACTCCAAGGAAACTCATTTCCTTAGGTCCCAGCTTGGAATTCATTCTTTTTTTGTCTCTCTCTTCTTCATCTTTCCGGTTTTTTTTTTTTTTTTTNCAAATAAGCGGAGTGGAATCGACTGCAGCTCTGTTTGCTGGCTCATTTTGCTTTTGCTACAGGCCCTGCTTTCAAATTCAATTTCAGAAACCGTCTTCATCCCGGGTTTCGGTTTGTTTGCCTTTCTCGGATAACTGCTTCGAGCCCGATTTAAAATTGTTGCGGCACTTCTCTACAAATGGACTCCTCGCAGCCACGAATCTCGTTGGTTCCGGGACGCCAGTGAAAGGAGAAAGAGACACGCAGCCTCGCCTTCTGGACGCTCCTTCGATGGACATTTGCCTTAGGGAAATGAATATGTGCTCAAAGCTTAGCCACGGTTCCTATCTTCTCGGCACATTCGTCTCGAGCTATTTTCGCTACCGCCATTTAGCATGAGCCCTTTCCTGTCGTTGATTTTGCAACTTTGCTGACAGACATTATAGATGCGTTGCGTCTCAATATTCGCCCCTTGGGAAATGTGCTGAAACACGGATGCATATCTCAAGGACGTTTCAGTTTTCTCCTTCCAATTCTTCCATCGACGCACAAGCACGCGAAAAAAAATAAAAAAAATCGGCAAACAGTGCTGCCGTATCAGAATTTGGGGGACCTTCGTGATTTATTTTTTGCTGGGACTCACCTACGTCTTCTATTGGATGCACTTATCTATAATCAAAAGCTCGTGGTTTAATGATTTCCTATTTTAGGGTCTATGTGCGAGAGGAGGAGATTCTCTATGATTTAATGGCACACGGCCTTTTCTCGCAGACGCCGTCGCTAGAGACCTGGCGATCCTGCCGGTAAGGTATCGATAAACCACGAACTAGCCACTGTAGACAAACGTGTCTAGTACAGTATTTTCCTCGTCTAATTTCTTTAAGCTGCATGAAAAACAAAACAAGAAAAACAAACAACAGGAAGGCGTGGAGAAACCGTGTCTGCGCTTTCATTGAAATGCAGCAGGCGGCGCATATAAGCGGCTAGGCTTTGTTGTGTGTCCTATCCCTCCTGTACTCTGGCTTGTTGTCCGCCCTGGGTGGATGTTGCGCGGACCCTGAGCGTAACACATGTCGCGATAAGGCTAAGGGCCCCTCGATATGTTGCACGTCAGTGAAATCTCTCGGCGTCGTGCAAAGGTGCGCTGCCCATTCATCAGCACTCTCGTAAAGGCCACATGAAAAAGAAGACAACGTAGTAGGGGAAATATGGAGCATGTTTTTCCGCACAAGTCCTTTGAGGGGAGTCCTGAAGTGATAAGCGAGTTTTGTACCTGGGGCTTTTGAGATAGTCACTGTTGAAATGCGCCTGAGTTTAATAAGACTCGGAGTATGAAGTCGCTTGAGTCATGAAAGGACAACAGGATATTTTTGTTTGTTTGTTAGTTTCTTCTTTGTTTACGATGAGCATCGTCATGTTGTTTCCTTACGTAATCCTTTTATAGTTTAATCGCAAACGTTTTTGTACATGTGGATAATAAGCAGTCCCGAAGCCGCATCACAGTGCAACATATAACGGTAAATTGCAATAGTTTACGCCTTCCATCACCTTCTTGTCCTTGTTATATATAGCAGGTGAGAAAACGACAAAGATCGTACATTAAAAAGGTTGCACATTCGTTACTTGAAGTTGTAAGCTGATTAAAAGCTGTTTCCGATCATTGTCTTGGGCATATAGTGTTCTGAAAACAATTCTAATGCCCACGACTAGATCGTGATATACATTCCCTTGCACGCTGCAGTCGAACTGGGACGGGAGCCTTATCCCTAAATCCTTTGATCAGGTTCCTCTCGATCAGGTGAAAATTCTCCCGCAGGTCGCTGAGATGCATCTTGCCAGATTTTTCATTACAAAATCTGCGAGCCCCAACGTTCGCTTTCCATAATTTATTGAATGAAAAAGGGAATAATTTCGATCCGCTCAGAAGAAGGGAAGTTCGTCGGCGAGCCGTGTGTGTACTTTGGATTGCCTTTCTTCTTTCTTTTTTTTTTTTTGCTCACGTTCTTCTCATCAATAATTCACGAAGTGCGAGTTTGTAGCAGCTTCGTTGCTTCACTCACTCCGCTGGTGAAGGGGGCGCGAGCCTGACGGGGAGCCGAATAATAATAGACAAGCTTTTAATTTCACAAGTGCTCCCCAGTGTTCCTTCACCTCATGGCAACATGCGCGATCTTGTGCTGCTGTAATTTTCCATCGAGAACCGCAGCACGTTGAAGTTCATTATCGTTTCATTCAATACACTTTCCCGACTAACAGCAGACATCCATTGTGTTCAGAAAATTAAATCCCATTCGGCAGACGCGGACAAACTTCTAATAAAAGTGGTCGAGCCAGCAGAAAATTTTTTTCCGAGATAGTATTGTGCAAATTTAATATAGCAACAATGACAGAAAAGTTCTTTTTGTTATTGTTATTATTAGTGCGGAACGGTGACCATCGTTACGTGGCTGGTCGGCGTCTTCCGTACTTTTTCCGCGGAAACTGAGAGCGGTAAAATAGTTAGCCGAAATTATATAACAACCGCCATGCCTCGCAATGCCTTATAGGGATCCACGGTAGGCAAACCCATCTTTATAAACCTAACTCCATTAGTGTATATGTGGTCATTTAATAGCCTACGAAAACGCTAAAAACAGCACAAAAAACATACATATGTTAGCTGGTATATTCTTGCATGCTGCCTGGTGAGTGTGTGATGGTACATCGCTCGGTACCGACCGTTCTGCCTCCTGACGTGTGCACGACATGTTGCTCGAAAGGAAGGTAGAGTCTTGAGTCGACATCGTAGGAAACTGTCGTCATAGGCGTCTTATCGTAATGGGGAAAGCTTAGAAACGGCTCCACACAGGAAGTTTGTGTATGTGTGCAATGGGCTCATATGAACTAGGCCTTTATATTGGCTTGTATTAGCGTCTTTAAAAGATCAATAAATGATGATGATAACGTAGAGAGATTCACCACTCCTGATGCGGTACCCTACCCCCTTACCACCGTGTGAAAAGTAAGTAAATAAGGATGAAATTAAGTATGATCAGGGCTGGCTTTCAACTCGGTGGGTCTTGGTGGTCTACAGGGAACCAGGTGTCTTAGCAGCGCTGTGAAGTATTGGCCTTCAAAGTTCACCAGTAGCACTTAGGAGACAGATGCCGTAAATTCCACCCGCTCCCCAGTCCACTGCGGTCCGTGAGGCCGCGAGAGCCGCATCGCGGTTCAGTAATGAACGAGATAACCTATACTTGGTAATGTTCTTAGAACCCACCTCGTGTTCAGCTTAAACCCAATTCTTTTGTGAGCGGGTTGGTATGTTGGAGATAGCGAAATTCACCGTGCTTCACACGGCTTTTGGGCAGTACGCAGAAAATACCGTTACTTTACACAATGTTGAACACACATCGTTTGGTAACATCGCAAATATGCGTGGGTAGAAGTCCCGCACGATTCGGTGTTACCGCTTTCCGCAGAATTAGTTTTTCGAGAATAATTCGCTTTGGCATGTTCCGTTTTAGAAGGACACCAAGAAGTTGGGGAGGGCCTGTTTTGTAACTCGAGTCTGGGTTCGAACCTCGTTTTGCATTTTTCCTTCGTGCGGATGGAGTGCTCGAGCAGCAAAGGCAGCTGGTGCGCAGCTCGGTGTACGCTAAAGCATTGTTTGAACTGATGTCACTTTCAGTGACACGCACACACACAAAAAGAAAAAGAAAAACAAGCGTAGAATGCAGTAAACTGCTAACAACCAATACCGCTGAATTTAATTTTCAGGTAGTTGTTAGGGCGCGTATAATGAAGCTAATATACAATGAAACAGTTCTTAACTGATATTTTTATCAGTGTTGAATGCAAACACGCCGGTTACAGCACTATCGAGCGCTCTTCGCTCTTTTCTGATGTGCACAGGTATTTTCGGAAGCCTGAGAAAAAACGATGTTTAAGAGTGAGTAATAATAATTGGTGGATTTACGTCGCGAGACAACTAAAGAGTGAGGTAATTGTGATTCATGAAATTCGTTGCCGTGTTTCACCGCCCACAACTTCTCTATCAGCATTTTCACTCCGACGCTGGCAATGGAAAAGTTACGTAATTCGTTTCAAATAGTTAATTAATAATGAGCAAACAAACACACGCTGATACCGTCCTATAATGACGAATAACACTATGGCTGCGCTACTATTCAAGTGCAATGCATTGCTTTTTTTTAAACGTGGAGTTCATCTTATTTTAAACACCCTGTGTAAGGATGAAGCATTCTGCAATTTGACCACCCCTTTACGTAGCATACATTTTGTTTCATTTACACATCATGAACTAGATAATAACATTCATGTCCATACGCTTAGGATTGTAGTATTCCGACCTAATATTGTAATATTTTTATTGCTTTTATGTTACCAGTGCACTGATTCGTTTTGATTTATTACAGCGAAAGGTGTACTGATATGATAAATTCGTCTTCTCCGATAAAAGCAAAGCAATAGCAAAACACAACGTGTTTCCTTTTCACGTACATGACAGTGGGTTTATTGTATTATATTATAAAGCGTTTCAAATACAGAATGGGGTTTAAATCACAACTTGCCACCAAATTCGCGAGTGCTGTGGGTCTTGCTCCTCTTTTTAAGTGCCCACACACTCCGAGCACGTTTGCAATGTCAGGCTTTCTACCGCCCACTCGATCGAGTAGAGTTTTCAATCTTCATACGAAAGGATAAAGGGAGACTCTTAGAAAGATTTTTATGTTCGTTATTTACCGTTTTTATTTTGCTCGAAGCGCGCAGTCTCAAGCTCCACGTGCTTGCCAGCCAGCTGTAAGATTTGGGGCTAATTCATTCAGCCCATCTGATTCAAGCTCTTCTTTTTATCCTTAAGAACAACCAATCATCAACTCATCTGGTTGTAGACTGGTCCATCCAGAAAGAAGAAAAGTGTACATTCTGGGGCACTACTGCTATTTGCACAGTGCATCTCAAGCGTTCAATACTTTTGAGAAATTCTACGACATGTGATACGGTTGCTACGACAGCTGATGGTTTCTGGCTCGCACCGTGATTTTATATGGGACTTCTCGCCATTCTATAACGATAGATCAAGCACTCGCCAACCAACCACAGGCGCAAGAAAAGAAAAAGCGATTACTCAAGATCAGGCATTGTGCGTAGCACATACTGTGCAACATTGTGTATTTTGATTTGTTTCGAACGAGTTTACGGATCATGCGTCTTTGTTGTTTCACAATATGTTTCTTCTAGTTCGAAATCCTGCGGAATTTTCTACACGGCTAGCACCGAAGAACCCGTTTTCCTTTGTCTCCTGTAAACAGAGGAACGTTGACTGCTTGCTTCATCTCAGCTTCATAAGCGGGTCCAGCTTGTTTTTATCGTCCTCGATATCGGATTTGTTTTCCATGTAGCGTTCGAACACCTTTTCTTACATCCTTGTGGAGAAGAAAGCCCGGTCCCTCACACACCCGCACAGACCATGATAGCATATAGTAGAATTATGTAGAATTTTCATTTCCGTACAAACCAAAGTCGGCTATTAACCCCACTGATCTGTATACATAAAGGCTGAATCTTGGAGGTAACAATAGTACACGGCGGGGGAGGACGCTTACTCATGACGTCAACTGGCATACATCAGCCTTTGCTCCCGTTATGAACCTAACTTTCAAGCAACGGATGCCTTTCAAATAAGTTTCTCTTCTACGGTCAACTACACATCACCTGCTCAACCGTAGCTATCAGTTTCTTCTGTAGCGCATTGCATGACACGTGTATCAGGAAGTCGACTGAGAGTTCTTGCATTCGAGTAGCGAGATTAAAGGAATAAGGAAATATCTGCATACCCCTGCAAGTAACTGTCCGTGTTTTAGGCTCTATTCGAAACATGGCAGCCGTTTAGACCTTCCATATTGGATCAAGGGCAAAGTTTCCCAACGCCAAGGTGGTCATGTAGGATATCAAAGTGACCAGAATTCTCTCGGTCAGGTTTGCAATATCTGTTGTGGTCTAAAAGCTTACAGGGAAGAAAATCCGAACCTTTGTTGTTTTGTCGGAATTTTGGAATTTACGAAAGATGAAAGGATTGGAGGTGATTGATGTGCGGGAAACAGTGTTCCCATCCATTGTGACCCAACACGGCAATTTCCCCCTGCTATTTTCCACGGAATGGGGCTAAAGTACACTATTCGGAGCAGGTGTTCGTCACTGGCTGGATATTCAGTTCGGAGGAAATGGCGTGCGCAGGCTAGCTGGTAGACGAAATCCATGGTGAAAGGACAACAACAACAACAAGGACGCCTGACCTGGGGCACACGAAAGACAGACAAAACACATCAGTCATGAGTGTCACGTCTGTTTTTCGTGTGATGCTTTGAGCCAGGAAAGATATCTGAGTGCAGATCTGAGTGCAGCAATCGATTTCTGATATCCTTCTGGTCGTCTTTAATACCCTGCATGGCTCTCTTGTTATTGGAAACATTTGCCCTTAAAGATGGCCTAAAAGATAAGCCCCCCTCACCTATTACTTCCTGGGTTATAAATGTTTCATTTTGATCTGTGCGCATCCAGAAATAAAACCCAATTCATCACAGGTCTATATCTATAATCTGTCAACGAGATAAAAAATAAAAAATGGCAGCCCTGGAGGACAAATTTCGGTGCTGGCGCTAGCCGTAAAAATTCGTTCAGGGCCAGCAGAATAATGCTTTCCTCCTTTCTCCTCCCTCTCAAAGAGTTCCTTGGACTTCAGCAAAGCAAGCTTTTGTTCGGTCTGATCAGGCTACCCATTCCAACAGCTTCACAAAACTTCATTAGGTCTCATGCCCGAGCATTCGTAGCACGGACATGGGAGGCATTCAGAGGGATTACTGTCACTTTTGATTGATTGAAACGCCTGTGCTAAAATATCCGCTCTGGGTTATTTGTACTCCGCTAGAGATGTCATGGGGCGGCCTGGGGCGTCCCTCCTTTCGCCCCAAAAGAAGGCCAGTGTGAGATCCCGGGTCATTAACGCAAAGGGCCTAGCATATAAAAAGAGAGAAGCGATAAGGTGTTGGATATAAGAATGCCATCTTGTATTGGAAATGCATGAAATTCAGCATCCATACAGGGATAGACTTCGATTCGTCTTAGCGAAAACGACAAAAAGGAGACAACTGCATTTCATCGCAATACATTTTAAATTATGTGTTATATATGTGTTATAACATGCATTGTATAGTGTAGACAGGCAGCGCTTGCTTGCACAGGTCAGGCCCACCACGCTGTACCCCTATATGTTAGTTAGGTGCTGCTGTTTCCTTTTTTGTTTCTTTGTTCGTTTTTGGCAGCAACACCTTTGACTACAATGCGCGAAATTAATGTCACCTCATACCCTACGTTAGAATTATATTATACTCTAGTGATATTCATTAGAACTGCATCCATTTACAGGGTGCATGAATTATAATTTTACGATAAGACATTATGAGCTGTTAACAAATCCAATGTTTGTGTCTTAACTTATAGCGTCTTAAAAAGTGTCATAGCCCAATCACCGAGTGGCCCCTCTAGATGCTTGCTTTCATTTCAGACTGAACTAGTGACAAATCCTTGTGTAGATGTGTTTTAGAACGTAGAGGTTCCAAGTAAAGGGGTAGGGGTACTTTTAGATGTACCGTGGCAACGCGAAATGAAATTGGTTTTAAAATATCCTATCGCGCGCTCCCACTCTTGATTCTTGCTGCAAGTTCACACTCAATGGCAATAGGGTTCCATGAAGCGCACAATACACAATATATTCTGCGTCCCCTTCCCGTTGATTAAATACGTTGATAAATACGTTCTTCCTCATTTAGATTTGCCAGCGAAAGGAGTCCAAATAACGGGTTATATCACGACCCGTTGCCATAGCGTGAACTCATCAGTCTTGAGCAATATGCTGATTCCCAACGTCCTGTGGTAATAGTTCAGAAAGCGGTCATTTGAATGCCAAGTCATTACGCAGTGGTCGGGAAGCTTCTCCAAAATGAGCCCTGGAATTAAAATTACACAGGGGCATTTCCCGAGTAGCTGCGAGGCACATGTGTTGTATATAGCCAGCTTGTCGTACACGCTCGCCTGAAACATTACGCTCCCCAGAAGAGCCCGGTCAAAAATGAAAAACACGTAAACGAGATAAGTTTACTCTTTCCTACTGTTTTCTTTATTAATACATTTCAAGTCTGCGTCTTTTCTTCTTTCTCTTCCCTCTTCATTCTTTTTTTTTCCTGCGCTCCCGACGAGCTTATAAAAATATTGGCATCTTGGATGTCAATCCCATGGGGTTGTCTTCCTGTTGAACCAGGCATAAGGTGTGGTCATGACTACTATAATCACATTGATCCATTTCTGTATGTTTTGCGCTCACACATATTTTATCTTGCTAGCGCCTTTTGTTTTGATGCTCCCATTATTATTTTTTGGCAAAGAAGCGCTAAACCAGTGGCAAACGAGCTACGTCTGATGGAAAACGCACGATTCCTTAGACGGTCTGGAACTCTAAGCTGACATTAATTTTTTCCCTTCATCCTTCCATCGTACACCTGGTCAGAACACCGATGTTTTAGAGGTAATACATCCAGAACAAAAAAAAAGTCATGTGTCATTATATGTGGGATAAAACCTCCATATTGGATAAATCTCAATGTGCATGAACACGCGACTAACAGTACCACACATCATCGACATAACGTCACAACCATCGACACAACGTCACAAGTTCGCCGCACAAGATGAAAAAATATACAGTATATATCAAAAAGAAGATGGATGAAGGAATTTTGAGCGAAATGTCACTTCGCGACGAAGAACACATCATCGTTTGTAGATACGGATCTGTAATATGTCGCACTTCTTAACTTGCTGGACCTTGTCTCATGTCGTACCATTATCATCATCATTATATTCTGCTGTGACATCATTATACATCTTTATGCGTGAATTTGTTATTGTAACTCGTGGATTCTTTAATGTTGAAACGCTCCAGATAAGCAAGAAAAGACTGCAACACCTGTAGGTTTCACATGTTTGTAGATATAAAATTTTTTATCCTGCTGGTCCCCGTACTCGTATACCTTGATTTTAGAAAAGAAAACGTTATCCTTGCTCTATTACTTGTCATTGTGAGGTTTTAGTTTAGATTAGCTACTTTAGAGCCAGAGCTCCAAGAATTGACACGCTGTCAGGAAAATAATTACACTGACATGATATCCCGATTACTTACACAACTAAAACCCAGTAGTCAGTTAATGAGAACTGGTGAGAAATATATCAGCTTATCACCATACCACGTTTCAACGCTGTTGCCGGTTATGAAACTATTTCTACTGCTAGCCCAGTCTCTTTGTCCGCTCGTGTGACGCATAGCGTATTTCAATTTGAATATGTATATATTCAAACTGAATATATGCATAGTACTTGTAAACTAAACTTCACCATTCGCTTACCCTAACAAAGCTATATACGAGTTCTTTTCTATGCTAGGACTGTAATATTTGCAAGATGTGTGCGTATCGCAGAAAGAAATTATCAAGGCCCTCTTGAGTTCACATTCGATGGACAATTTTCGCCACCGGCTCAGCCACAAGTTCCACACATTCCTGAATGAAAATGCACATAAGTATAGCGATAAGTATGCATGGTGTTCTCAAAAGCAACTGGAGTAATCAAATGAAGGCCATTTGTGGAGTTCCTGCGTTTGAGTCTTCTGTACAGTGACGGTCTTGACATTTACATTAATAGCATTATAAGCATCTTCCCTTAATTTGTTCCTGAAGCTTTCGTGTGGAAAGCCCTGCGCACCTAATCTACGGTCTCACTAATCGTGAATCGGTGCTCTGAAATCGCCCACTATAAAATGATATTGACAAGCTTTATGTATTCATCTGATCTATACGTGGGTCCTATGTCTAAAAGTCCCTAGACAAGTCCTACAATTCGTGAAACTCAGGCTAAAGTTAAATAAAGTTAAAGCTGCTATGGTATGTCGTCAAAGAATACCGAGCGGAAGTCGTGTGTATAACGTTTCACTGACTATCCTCGTCTTCTGTGGTATCGTGTCTCTCTCACTCGGCTTTTCAACTGAACACTCTAAGAAAAAAAGGTAGGAATGGGGTAGAAATTCTACCTGACCTACATCCTCTCTACTCACATGGGGTAGGACGGCTACAGTTATGCCGCGTCCTACTCCCTTTCTTCCCGTTGGGGTAGGACGACTGGACTCACGTCTCATGTGCAAGGAAAGAAATGCGCAACCACAATGAACTCTTCTTGTTGCGTGTACGCCAGGCGCCACAAACATCATTTTTGTTTGAAACGCAGTTAAATTATTTTGTTTTATTCCGTGTATACGCAGGACGCGTTTTTTTTTTTTTTTTAACATGCTTCTACTATCTCATACGGAAACGTGTGTACAGAACTGGGGAAAATATTGCATGCAGTCATGTAATAATAAAG
>JARGYV010084386.1:0-15549 GCA_029532675.1 Ornithodoros moubata
AAAAAAAAAATTGTGTGCTGCTTGAATAGACAATACAGATGGTGGCATTGGAAGACATTTATCTGCATCTCACAAAGGTAGTGAGAGCGTTGAAAAATGTGAATGCCAAAGATTACATCTGCTGTGGCTCTTGCATCATTTATTTGATCTCCAGGTCGGCCTACGATAATTAAATCATCGTCCACACACTAGCCTGCTGCCTAATTTTTTTCTATTGACCCTCGGAGCATTTGGCTGCCACATCCAATTTGACATCGACAACTGAGCCACTGATGGACTGCCCTCCACAGCTCTTCTGGGAAACTGATTCTTGATTGAATCGATTAATGGGTCTCATCTGAGAATTGTAGAATACCGTCATTTGCTCCAGTGGCATTTCTTGTCCTACTCTTAAGACTACTCCCAGATTCCCAATATGCACCAGAAAGTTGTTTACGCGCGCTGGGGCCGCTATCACCAGCTCCGTATCAGCATCACACTCCTGCGCATCTCATTTAGCTTAATTGCCGCTGGTCCAGATCTTGCTGGCCTTTGGCACGGAGAGACAAGAGCACTAGCTTTGCTTCTAGTATTTAATGTGACAGAGCTGCCGGTAAGGTAGCTTCAACGACTGCGACATTGTTTCCAGCCACTTGCTAAAGAGGCTGGAAACCTGCTCGATATGCTCGAGAGGGTCCACGGACCCCAGTAAGCAGTCGTCCATCAAATCCAGTCATCCTGTTAGTTATGGTATCTCCCGGGTTTCGACACCAATATAAAGAGTCGAACAACTGGCCGGGTAAAAGGTGCAACATTTAACAACTCAAAGATGTACAAGGATTGAAGTTGTGCGTGCACTGCTCTCTACAGTGGACATCATCCCATTCATACACATAAAAATGCTACGACACTTCACACTACATAAGCACAGAAGCTGTTCACGTACACTGAAAACCAAAAGCCTTTGAGCCTTTGAGTATTGTTAATGTGGTCGATAACTGAATGCACCTCCACGTTTCATACCAGCAAAGAAAACAGGAGATAAAATGGTACTTACTATGCCAACTGCTCAACTGCAATGCCTATCATTCGTCCCATGATTGCTCCGAAGGCCATGCTAGGGATGAAAATTCCGGCCGGAACCTAAAAATATCAACACGATATATTGCATGCAAAATAACAAAATTTCACGGTCTGAATAATGATCAAATAAACCCACAAGAAATGTAGTTATATTTTACATTATTCACCAACTGTTCCCACCTAAAGCAACCCCTCCAGATGAGATGGTTCCACCAGAAGAAATGAGAACCCTTCGTAATCTCACTTTGATTCCGAAGGTGAAGATAGTGATAAGCAGCTTGAAGACAAGGGCCAGACTGAGCTGCCAAAGGGATGTGTAGACCCCAGGTCCAGCTTCTGCAATGTCGATGTGGTTGTTGACATTGGTGAAGTTCCGCTTATAGTCACACAGAGGTGTCACGTCTGTAATGCCACATTGGCTGAACAGCACCTGAGCGTCAACAGACACAGTGACTAAGTAATCATGGTAAAAAATAGAACAAAATAATAGAATATCTTTTTTTTTTTCAAGACATAAACCAGTGCATGATAAAAGATAGAATTACTGTTATTTATTACAGTGCCCGTACGAGTGAACGCAGCAGTCTGATCGAATGCACAATGTAAACTGTAATAATTGATGAGGCACGACAAAAAAAAAATTTTTTTTTTCAGCGACAATGGACAACAAGGTCAACTAATACCATGTATCTGCTACCCCATAAGTTCGCACTGCTCATTCATACCATATCTACAGCAGAGCAGTGTTATCAACAAAGGAGCCAACATACCTTAATAAGGTCGCTGGTGTTCATGCGTGTGTACTCGTTAGGGAAACTGAGAACTGCCGTGATCACTGTTATGGCCAACACCTGGAATGCGAGAAATTCTTAAATTACAGATGCCAAATATCGCTTGCTTGTGCAGTTAAGGAGGGCCTTATACAACACAAGAAATGAGGTGAAAACATTGCAGAACAAAATACGAATTGGTGAACACAAAAAGCATGTGACAGACAACATTGACACTTCCTACCGTACTCTCATCTCATGGCGCAACCAATGCAGTACAACATTAATGTTTGTCAATGGGCGAGACTGTTTCCAAATACCGCGTTTGGATACTGCCAGGTCTGACTGCATTTTCCTATAACTGTGGGACACTGCATGTTTGACTTCATTTATTCCTGCTCCATTGACGTACCCCCCTCGTTTTTCCGTCCCTTGACCTATGCCCTGGAGGACTCTCCTTGCCCCATTCACAAACCGAAATTCAGAAAGGCAGTCGTGGTCCATTCTCGAATAACCCGTTCGCAGCTCAAATGCTGAGGGTTCATGAAACGAGGGCAAAATATGCACACACAAAAACAGTTCCTTGCAATAGCATTCATAAACCAAGGGATTTGTGAATCCTAAAAACGAGTAAATGAGGTTTGATTGTAGTGCCTCCAGAGGGTGATGAAAAGATAAGGTACCTCTGAGATGGGGTACTGTCCCAGACGAGATTCCTTGCGATATCTGCACCAGCGAATGTTGCACTTGATGAAAATGGTGGCCACAACTCCGCCGAGAATACCGAGCACTACGAAGGGCACCAGCTCAAAAAAGAGCCACGGCAGGTCGTACTCCACGTAAAACATCACGAGGTGGTCGTTGCCAAAAGGGTTGATGGAGCGTAACACAGAGGCCGCCACCAGGGCACAGAAGAAGGAGCGCCACAGAGTCTTGAGCGGAAAATAGTAGCTCACCTCCTCGAGACTGAAGAGAACTCCCCCAATGGGAGCCCCAAAGGCTACAGAGACGCCAGCCGCGGCTGCAGCTGACAAGATCTGTAAGAGCAGGGTTACAAATGTTGTATTCAAGTGCTTAACCCTGTGATATCTTATCTTTCCACATGCACAAGTTAAAGGCAGCCCAGGTATGGAGTTGCAGCAAAGAGCAGAGACTCACCTCTCTCTTTTTGGCCTCATTCTTGCCATACTTTGGAAAGAGGTAGGAGAAGATGTTCCCTATGCAACAGGCCACGTGCACCAGGGGACCTTCTTTGCCCAGGCTGAGTCCAGCACCGACGGCTAAAACTAGGCACACAGACTTTATTGTCAGCGTCCATTTGCCTAGGTAGCTGCGAATGATGAACCCGCTCAGAATGGTTTTGATCTGCGTAAAGAATGCTGCGTTCAGAGCAACCAAAGATTCGTGAGGCAACGAAACTAATGTAGGACTTTTCTCCTTAAAGGAGCCCTGACAAGATTTTTCAGTACCCTATTTTACGACCACATAATAAAGATACACCACCATGTACTCACGAGGTCAAACGGTTTCCTCCAAAGGCTAGTATTTATTTCACTGCACTATTTTAAAGATCGCGTTTCAGACGGCTCACGGCATCTCGGCCCACCGCCTGGTTGAGAAAACGTGCTCCCTGACGTAATCTCTGATGTCATCGGGACGAGCCGGCCAAAGGCGTTGACGGTTCGAGGGTGTGATGTCATCGGTAAGAACTTAGCCACTCCCCTCAATATGGAGGAGTTTGAGAGCGTAAATTAGGTTGAGATTTCCGGCTAATTATTTGCACTGAAGAGCTGCTTTTATCTTTCTGCAAATGTGAGTTTACGATTTATCTGTTGATGCTCTCCGATATACAACACAAACATAGGGGTCGAAAAAAATCTTGTCAGGGCTCCTTTAAAGCTGGGCTTAGTAAATGAAACTCGAAGTTTCAGATCCTACGCACAGCCTCCCAAGGGATCTACGTACCTCAGGTATCCCCGATCCACACGCATAAGGTGCAAAAGTTCGCACCAACATGACTGCCAATGTGGCAAACAGCACGCTCCACATTACGTACACCAGATAAGAAAGGAGGTAAAATCCTGCCCCTTCTTTGTTCATTTCTCTGCTGAACATTTCAGGCCACCTGCACACGAATGTTTCTTTATACGTGGATATTTCGGCACAAGACCAACCCGTACCTGTACCACTGTTTGCAGTCGTCGCCCTTGAAAAATGTGTCATTGGATGCCCAGCAACACTGTTCCTTATTGAGCCAGAATGCCTGCGGGCAGATGCCCTCTTTGAGGTCCTTCATCCACAGGGCCCCAATGTCTATGACGGCCGCAATCGCCCCCGCAGCCAATCCGACGAGTAAGACGCACAACCAGCCCGACCAGGCGTCGTGGAACGCTGCCAGCATGTCCCATAGGCCTCCCTGCGTCCTTCGCTTCTGTAGGAGACGATGCCGCATACGGTCCCGCGCCAGGTCCCGCTGCCAGTCGATTGTGTGGAAGTCATCATACTGAGAGCCTCCACCAAGTTGCTCTTCCAGTTCCACTGCTTGGCTTGCCCCACCTGGTACGTGGTCACAACTCTCAATTATTTCTTTGCTTTGCAGCTTCTTATCTTTTATTTCACAATGTTCTCATCTGTGAGGAATGATTTTGTGTTGTGCACCGGAAGAACTTTCTTAGTTCCCAGAAGCATTGCCAGACAGGCAACCCAGTGACCCCACTTTTTCATACAAATATCGGAACCCCCTAAAAAAATTAAAACAAAGGGATAGGGCATCAGCATATAGACTATATGGCAAAGGGCTGCCCTCCTGGAGCTTTTCTTCTTTTTTCGATCGAAAGTAATCAAATCCTAGTAACTACTTGTGTAAACATTTTAAATTACTAGTCAGTGGGAAATTTGCTGTTAATTAAAAAACGCCACCTTTTTTTTCTTTTATTTTTGCTGCCGGGAGCCTTTGTCTAACCTTTTAACGGCGAGTTCTGTAAAGGTGAAATTGGAAAGCCACCCGCAGCGGAGCAATACCTGGATCAACTCGGATCCGCCCCCCTCCCCACCACACCCTCGTTGACGGACACAGCTACGTAATTAGATAGTGGATTGGAGCGATATTTGTAGGTTGAATACTCTCCCTCACCTAAACCGTCGTGCAAACTCAAGGTTTTCTCAAAGATAGCTTCCAGGTCGTCGTCGAACTCGATCATGGCTCAAAATTCCGCGGTACAGCTTCTTCGAGTACGCACATACACCGTCACTCCGCATACGTGCACATCGTACAGAGGCGACTTTCTCACTGTTTATCGCGACTTTCTCATTGTTTCATCAGGAGATAACGTCACCAGAAGAAGCATAAAGCTATCAACTGGTAGACAACGATAGGCATGGAAAGCATCGATCTTCGCAACCCCGCCATAGAAAACCGAAAGCAAAACAAGGGTAACGTGATTTCTCTGCTGTTTCGAAGACATCAATTGCGTTGAAATATATGCCGCACAACGTCTTTGGTTACTGACCGATCGGAGAAGAACCGAAGCAAAATACTGGCCAGGATTAGTCCTTGCGCGAATCATTCTCCTCTAGCGACGGAAAGCCGTGTGTGGCTACGCGGCAACTGCTGCGCGCTTCACAGCAAAAGCAACTACAAAGCTAGAGCCATACGAAAGAAAATTAAGTTCACGGGAGCGCCTGGAATAGCGGTAGCGAGAAGAGCCAAAGGGTAGCATGACATCCGTGTCTTACCTTTGGCTTCGGGCACGGCATGTCCCTCTTGTAAAACGACATTGCCTTGATCGCCCAAATGACCGAGGGCGGCCTGACTGGCGCACGGCCGCATGGCCGAGGCCACTTCACGAGCTTCTCAACAACACACCTCCCCGTCGTCGTTTTTCACTCTTCAACAGACGACAATGCGCCCTTACCCGGTTTCGGTTTGGATATCGTTTACCTTCGCGCACGCGAGAGGGAGTCACCTGCGAAGCTGTCTTCAGAGCTTCACTTTTCTTGTCACAGAAGCTGACAACTGTTATCATTCCCGTTTTTTTTTTTTTTGACCACTGTAAGCAGACAGCCTTTACTGAGCTGGCATATTTTACAACTGCTTCTGGATTGTGAAAGATTTGTATTCATCAACTTCAATTAAAACTTTGCCCAGGGGTATTAGAAATGCCTTCCCCCCCTTCTTTCGTTGTAACAAGCACTGCACTTTCCTTTAGATGTAAAATGTCACCATACGAGCACTCAAAGCTGAGCTCAAAGCTAAGCAAAACTTGAATACCTCAACGTTAGATGTAAAAGACGTTTCAATCACTATTGGTGACCACACAGAGTTTCTATGAGGTCAAAGCATGCACAATATTTTGGGAAATTTGAAGGTTAACTTCTTTGAGCTTTATGGGTTTGACAGGTTTTGCGTTCGTAATGTGGTTCGAAACAGATTTTCAATTTCTTAATATCTTTTAAGTTATTGCAGGAATATTTGAACCATTAGAAATAGATAAAAATAAATATTTTTTCAAGACCCAATATTTGAGAAGGCTCATCTCAGTTTTAACGAGACAAATCTCATCAAAACTGATGCTTTATTTACTGAAGTCTGGCCCACAAAAACAGCCGGCCATTTCTTCACTAGTAAACTGTTGTTAACTGGAGCTCATGTGCTTGCTCTGTCTATGTCTTAAGTTATGAACAGTGTCGAAAGCTGCATACGAACATCTTGCATAAAAATCTACAAAATCCACAGATAAAAGCAGAAGAAATATACCTTCTTTTATGCTTATGGATGCATTCAATCTCTCTCTCTCGCATTCCCGTTTGATGCTAGCCTCAGGCATAACAGATATATGTTGGCAGCAGTGGTCTTGTGCATTCATACTTATTCCGCTGAAGTCAGCCTCACTATGCACGGGCAACATACGCAGGGGGACGCAAGCAGCCAGAGCTGACTAAGCGGAAAAATGTGCCACATACCTCTTAAATCGTAGCCAGATAACCCCTATAAAAAAATTGCTGCACAGTCAGCCACGGAAGATCTACCCCACGACCTCCCGAACACTGGGAGGTCGTGGGATATAATTCTGGTGTCTGGCTATTCTGCAAAACCATGCTGTAGACCATGATAAAATTCAAAGCTGTAAGGCCACAAGGTGTGCCTTAAAAATTATGTGGAAAGCTATTGCCGAAGCATTCCAGAGCAGCCTTCAATAATAATAATAATAATAATAAAAAAAAAACGAAGCCAACAGCCATTCGTCAGCATTTCCATGCGACTCTTCGCAATTAACAACAAAGAGAACGTTCTAGGGTAGGTAATCACAACAAAACAACACAAATTACAAAGGAGAAAGCATCAAGAATACACGAGCCTCTGTCTCGGATGTTGGTGAAGGTCTTCGTCCCTCGTAAATTTTCTTTGCGTATTTACTGCACACCAAAAGCTGTGCAGCCTCATGTGAAAAAGCGTGTACATATATAGGCATTGGGAAAGAAGCATGCAGCAGCAGCAGCATAAAAAATGTCATGCAAGCAGGTGCACAAGGATGGAAGTCTGCTTAAGTGCAATTAGTATTACCTGTAAGATGTGAGCATTCTGCTTCCAGCGACTCAAAACTTGAGTCTCCAAAGGCTTGGGCATACAGTGGGTTAGTGAACTTGTCGGCACTTTCTTCTCCTGCAAAGGAGGATCCCCAAACGCTCCTTTCTAAGCATGCAGTAACATTTCTATCCACAATCCATGAGGCATTAGCCCATCTTTACAAAGGTACATTACAGTTAACCAACATCTCAGAGAGGCTTCTTAAAAACAACGCAACTTTCTGAGGAGTGTTTCTTCAACATCCAACAAGTAGAGTTAATATGGCACTTACAAGCAGTACCCATGCAAAGAAAGCTGTCCACTACCTCACATGCAAATGCTAAAAGCTTGCAAGAAAATGAAAACATTATCGAAAGAGTCTTCCTATTTCACTAACGGGCCGATCCCAAAATTTAAAAAATGCTCAATGTCCTTGTATGCTGCGAAGGATTAGCAAACAGAGAATTAACCTCTTATTTTGACCCAAATGCCAGTGTTCAATTAAAAGTTTGCTCAATACATTCCTCAGGCACAAAGTTACAACATCTACAAATGTGGAGTTAAAAAAAATTACATAAAATATCATAATACCTTAGACAATCTAAGCAGGTCATTCTAGCTTCTGTAAAACAATTCGATATCTTGAAAACTGCATTTTGGACCTTTTAGAACAACACAGAGTTTCACTAGATGTCTGTTTCACAGATGTCTGTTGCCTTTACAGATCCTCTAATACTTGGTTCGCCTTGTGTAAAAAAATAGACTAGAAAAGTAAACTTTCTTTTCTTTTAAACCATTTTCTGTGCAACTGGTGCAAATGTCAAACACTCTGTAAGAATGATGTTCCATGAACAATGAATGAGAAACATGAGCTTGAAATACAAAACCTGGTGAGGCACAAGTTAAAACAGCTCTGGTCGGAAGCTGCCAACTTTTACACAGAGATTGCTGCTTCTAGGAAGGAGCACACATTCTGTGCGAAGTATCGGCAGCTTCCATCCCGAGCCATTTTGCTTTAACTAGTGATAGTAACTGGCATGTTTGTCGTTTTGTTACACCACCTGGCAGACACGTAACAAAAGTTACCCACTGGAAAGCAAGTAAAGACAGAAGCAAACGGCAACGGTCGTGCAGAAATATGTCCAAGGAGTGTCAAGAATAGCTCACCTAAGCATGTGCTGTCCCCTGCGGCTGTGACTTGTTCCCGAGGCATGAGGTCTATCATATCCTCGTCACTGCTGCTGCTGCCACGGGTAGCTGTGTCTCTTCCTACAGGCTGTCCTGACAGCAATGCCTGGTAAGCGAGAGCATGGCTCTGCTGCCCCACCAGGCGCTCAGTCTCCATTCTCATCCTGATGGTTGGGGTTATCACAAAGTTAGTCATATGAATCAAATAACGTATCAACTGGTAACGATACAATCTCACTGGGACGTACTGTACAGAATTTTAGTTTGCCTCAAAATACACAGCGAGACAAATAAAGTCTTAAGCTCTCAACTTACTAACAACTTCTGTGGGAAATGAGGCAGGATGCGAACTTATAGTCACTATACGACAAACAAGTTTGTGAGTATGCATCTCGATGGGTAAATGCTAAAATCCTGTAGAATGGACAACACAGAGGAAGCTCACCGCGAAGTAGGCTTAGTGGTTTAGTTCATGTTCCAATAATAATTCCTATAATTTTGTAACGGTTCAGGATCTTAAGAACATTCTATTAATAAAAGATTGGCTTACCATAACTCCTTGCCAAGTCATGGATGTTTCTTTGTCTTAATGGATGCCACGAAGGATATTGACACTTGCACACTTTTTTCGTTGACGGGCAAATGACAACCGAATGGTACGCCGCGGAACGACTTAATTTACTCGCGAGCTACCTTCGCAATCAGTTCACCGCTATGCTAATGTTTCAAGCGTTGACTAGAATAGTTATACAAAATAAATTACGTATCCAGTCACATCATACACCGCATAAAGCTGCATTTAAATCACCACAGCGCAGTCCCTACGACATATAAAAACTGAGTTACGGCTATCATTTGGGCTAGACGGCTAGGCTAGACGTTGGCACATTAGCCGGCACTTCAGGATTGAGGCTGCCAATTGCGATTATTAATGGCAACTAAAAATATTTGTCTCGAAAAATCTTTGCAAATCATTTTGATAATGAACCGGTTGGAATGGGTGTAGATAAAGTACAAGTGTTTTCATTCTCTCGATTAATCTGCAGGCTTGATGTTCAGTTTCAGAGCAGATGACAAAAACAAGCATGGAATGTGATCGTGTATTCGCATTCTTCCGCCACTTTATATAAGATGTCTTACGCGTCTTGCATAACATAAGCAAAAATAGGGTAGCCAGTTATCAAGATATGGGTAGTAATTTATGCTATCGCTTGCTCCGGGAGCTCAGATGTAGCACATGGACTCGTTCTCTCTCGACCAAGCCTCAAGGGTAAACATGATCAAAAGGTTACTGGCGTAGTCACATAGATATGTAACATCTGTTACGTGAAGGCCAGGAGCTTGCTGTTCGAGGGATAAAAATGCCTTCGTCTTTTCTTCGTTGCTCAAGTTTTTTTAAACGCACGGTAGCCGTTGACTTCTTGTACCATCTTACGCTCTCTGTAGGAAGCCTCGCGACTGGGAAAGTGTAGTCGGTCTCGAGGTTCACGTCCAAATTGCTTCGGTGACCAAACTTTTTTCGTCAGCGCCGTACACCTTCGGTTCTGCACCAAACAATCAAGTGTCTATATTCGATGCCTCGATTCCTGGGACTTTACCCGTAGGTGGCTTATAAGCTTATAAAGGCGTTTTAAACGCTTAATCGTAACCACTGCCTGAGTAGGTCCTAAACAAACGCTGTGTGGAAGTTGCTGTGTTGACTGCTCTGGCACTGAACTGTACCGTTCATAAGGTTTCCAGTTTCGACAGAAAGCACTACTTCTATGCTGATATGCCAGTAAGAATAGTTTTCTTGCAAAATGGGGAGGCTCTTTGGAAAGTATTCCTAGGAGTGAGTTGCACTGGTTCCAGGCTGGTTATCAAATAACCCAGCAACGTCAGCCTCTGGCAACTAAGGGATATTTGGACTTCCCTGTATTTCTACCCGGAAGCCAAGAGACATACTGGAGGCGTGCGACTCTGAAACAGTTACAGCTGGAGCAAGACAGCGGAAAGAGCCTGCACGACACCGACCGAGGTCTGATTGACCTCAACCGGGCTGGAGTTGGGCTCCTAGAGCTAGTCTTTGATCCGTGCCTGAAGAACGGAGAAGAGGCAGCCTCGCTGACCAAGGAGCTCCTTCTGCTTTTGCGGGCAATAGGAGCATGCACGGGCAAAATGGAAGGTAGGAGTTTAAAACAGCCACCCCAATAGGCAGACTCGTTTTCTCATCAGTAGCCCTTTCATGCTTGCGCATCAGCTAGATACTGACTCCCACCAGAATATCTGAAACTTTTACTACAATTTGTTCCATTCGTCGGGAGTTCTGTCTACTCAAAACGTAAATACGTTACGTAGTACGAATGCAAAACCTTAGTATTCTAAAAGTTCTGCTTCGTTTAAGCAGCTATTCTGTTTAAGGGATTTGTGTTTACCAAGATATCATTGTATTGTGTTTCAGAGGGGGCACTGCGAGTGGACGCCAACGTGTCTGTGAACCGACCGGGGCAGCCCCTGGGCGTCCGTACTGAAGTCAAGAACATTAGTAGCGTCAGAGCTGTTGCGTATGCCATAGGTTTGCAAAAAATGATGCTGTCCGCTTTGAAGTGGTTTGGCAGAACCTAACTTTCGCAATGTTGTTACAGAGTATGAAATTGGGAGGCAGGTACACGAGTTGTCTCGAGGAAGAAGTGTTCAAAACTGGACAATGGCTTTTGATTCGGAGGCACGGTACGTAGACCTCCCCACGTGAAAGCTTCTACACAAAATCTGTCTCGCTGCCTTGGTAGCAGTAATACACGATTCCAAATCGTTAGCAAAAATAATTTACAGCAAGTGAGTAAAAGTAGTACCCAGAAATGACTGTCCTTGATCTCCCTTACAATAATGCTGCTGAAATCCAAGTGAAGTCCAATTTTTGCATTCGTAAATTTTAAATTGCAGTGATGTGAAATTGCAGAAAGACCATTCCTATGAGGGACAAAGAAGTTGTCCAGGATTACAGGTTTATGCCAGAGCCAAACTTGCCCCCTCTTGTGCTGGATGCCATCTCGTGCACACTACCAACATTGCCTTCGGAACACCGCAAACGTCTTGTGGACAAATACCATCTCATGTTACACCAGGCTCAGACTATTGTGGTCAGCGAGAACATCGTCTTCAATATATGGGACGTGAAAACTTTTCATGGAATGTTTTTCCTAACATTTCAGAGTGAAGATGGTTTATTGGAGTTTTTCGAGGAGGTCATGAAACAGGGTGAGCAGAATGTGAAGCAAGTGGCACACTGGATGCTCTCTGAGCTTCTAGGGCGTACACCCCAGGGTTTTTTAAAAAGGTACTTGCATCTCACAGCCCACTCTTGGAAAAGTATAAATTTCAGTTCTTACAGTGGCGTGGACAGTGGACGGTTTGGTCAACTCCTGCACTTGCTGGACCGTGGGGCAATTTCTCATGGGACTGCCCAAAATGTCCTCCAACTGATGGTAGAAGGTGATCGAAGAATGCCTGTGGAGGTAACTTGCTGAAGATGTTTGTTTTTTTACCCATTTCTCCTCTTGTACTTGCTTCCCACAGATTGTTGATGAGAAGTGCTGGCAACAGATATGTGATGAACAGCAGTTGAGGGAGTTGTGCCTCAAGGTGATGAAACAACACCCAGATGCTGTAAGTTTCTTCTAACAGTCTGAAATCAACAGTGTTGGAAGATGGGGCAAAAGAGGAACAATGATTATATTATACCGGGTAGGTGAAGAAGGCACGACTAGGAAAGAAGAGGGCATTAAATCCACTGATGGCTGCTGTTCGAGTCCTGTCTGAAGACCGTGCAGATATGGGCGCTGCAAAAACTACCATGTTGAAGTTGATTCACAAGTCTGAATAAACGTTTCAAAAATGGCCAACACTTCCGTCTAACATTCCTGTGATATTCTTATTTTTCTCGGAAAGTGACTGGAATATGCTTTCCTTTTTTTTCTTTTTTCTGTTGCCTGGCATGTTGTATGGAATAACCTGAAATATGTTCTAGACAAAATATTAATCTTTTCAGAGGTATTTATGAGACATGACACGTACACGGGCAACAGATGCATGCAAACACTTTTTTTGCTGGTTTTTGAGCCAAGACTCATGGATATGTTACTTATTTCTCGTCCGCACTAGCGTGCCCCCTTTTACTTTGTTCATCTTTGCATGAATTGTGCCATTGGAGGTTGAGCTCAAGTTCGCAGTATCTTCGTCTCATCAAGAATGTGTACATTCAAACATTCGAAATACAATTTTTTTCCCGTAGGAGCTCAGACCTGCCGCCAGTTCCGTCGTCTGCGTCGGCTTTGATGTGCGCATGTGCATTTATATTCAAATTTTAGGTAGCCGCAAAAATTAGCTTACTGGTTTAAAAGTTATTCCCTTGAGGCCCATTTCAATTATATATTTTATCGAATCAACTATTACGGAAGCTAACGAATATTAGGTCACGTTTATTGGTATACTGTTGGTAAAGCCATCTGCCGTTCGCGTTTGAAAGCTCAGGCTCTGCCAGTGGCCATCTTAGTGCTCACGTGGACCCCTACAAACCACGGTTGATTAACAACGTTTGGTGGTATGTTCAGGGACTCAAGGTGCGCTTTTGAACTATACTTGTCACGTGAATGGACTTCGTCAATATGCCCTGAACATTTATTTTCAAAACTGCTTACTTTCTGCGCACTGTTGTTTTGTGTTCCCATTCAATGTGTTATGTTTTAAAGGACACGATCCGGCTCTCGGCGGAAAATGTTGCTTAAGGCATCTTTCCTTGTTAATACAGCCTTTTTATAACGCGTTTACTAGGGAGGACGGTTTGTGCCATGTTAGCTTGACCGTATGAAGCAAAGTTATTGGTCGTCTTGTGGGTTGTATAACGACGAAGTGAAGGAGCTGAGACTGTGATTGTCTTACAAAAAGTTGAAGAGGTGGGAAAATTACACCTTACAGGCAGAACACTGTACGAAGTGATCATAACATCAGATCTCCAAACTTATAAAGCAAAGTTCCATTCAAAATATGTCGTGTACATAAGGTATGAGAGGCCAGTTCCGACATATGTTGCTAAGTGTGTATCACATGTCAGGCGGTCGTACAGGTGTGGACCAGTCATGTTTATAATTCAGGAGCTAGAACATGCAAACCACATAAACTGAGCAAATATTAATGAATAAACTGACGCCTGTAAGCGAAATCAGTCGACATACTCTGTGATGTTTATAGTAGTTTGAAGTCTCGCCTGCAAATTTGGCCGTACGCGTGGTTTCCATTCCCAGGGCAACTTAAAGCAACTTCAGCATGAGCACTCAAGAAAAGTTGACGCGTATCGCAATCGTGAACTCAGACAAGTGCAAGCCCAAGCGATGTAAACAAGAGTGTAAGAGGTCCTGTCCCGTGGTACGGCTTGGTAAGTGTACAGCACTTTATTCTCTTTCTACTGTTTCATACGTCAATGCTGTCCAGGAAAACTATGTATTGAAGTGACACCTAATGACAAGATAGCAGCCATCTCGGAGAACCTGTGTATCGGATGCGGTATCTGTGTCAAGGTAAAGTTTTTAAAGATATTTGTGTAATGTTTGTTCCGCCCCCCCACTTTAAATGGAGTCTCACAGTACAGGACTAAGCAAGGATAACTAGAGTCAGAACCTCCCAAGTGGTAGAACAGTTAGAATTTACAGAGGATTGTGTTAATGTCCTGCTTTGCAGAAATGTCCATTTGAAGCAGTCTCGATTATCAACCTTCCTAGCAACCTAGAAAAAGACACAACGCATCGTTATAGCCAAAACTCTTTCAAGCTACACAGGTAAGATGACAAACTTGTTAAGAATGAATCTGAATCTCCCTGCATCTTTAAAGACTACCGACGCCTCGACCAGGTGAAGTCCTGGGACTTGTTGGAACCAATGGTATTGGAAAGTCTACGGCACTCAAGATTTTGGCCGGAAAACTGAAACCAAACCTTGGCAGATACGGAGTATGACACTTTGAAGGCTACTAAATTGTTATGAAGGTCAGCAAGAGTCTTTTGATAGTTTGCACTCTATAATCATAGGATCCACCTGACTGGACAGAAATCCTGCAGTACTTCCGAGGCTCGGAGTTGCAGAACTACTTCACAAAGATTCTGGAGGACGACTTGAAGGCCATCATCAAGCCTCAGTATGTGGATCAGATTCCGAAGGCTGTCAAGGTGGGTGCATGGGAAGCATTGGAATGTTACTCTGTTTGTCCACAATATTTTCCTTCTCTCTCTCTAGGGTTCAGTTCAGCAGCTCATAGACAAGAAAGATGAGCTGAAGCAGCAAGATGATGTGTGCAACAGACTTGGTGAGATATTGTCAGGACTTGTTTATTCTGGCCATTCACTGCCCAGTGATGTGGGAGATTAGGTATCAGGCACATATTTGGGTTGAGCAGGAAAAGTGAGTGAAAAGTCTGGCATCCTTAACACCTTACTATGATAAATGTAATACTTTATATAAGGTTCCCTCTAATACACCTACAATGGTTAGACTAAAAAAAATAAAAAAATCTCTTGAGCCAGCAAAAACAGATTGGATTCCATCCAGTGTTGCTATGAGTTTTTTTATTCTACCCAGGTCACCCCAAATAACTCAGGTTGGGCAAAAAACTAGGAGGGTAGCGGAAATGATATCATAACGCCACGGTGCTCGCTGCAACGGTTTGCAGGCGGGTAGCCGAGGGTTACGATGTCACGTGCACTCGATCTACCGATTCTGCTTCGTTCGACAACTGATCAAAATTTAGGAAGAAAAAAAGCAACTTTCAATATTCACTGACAGTATTAAGATGTTTAAGTGCTAGGGAGTTCTTTACTTGCGTAACTAAGTTTCTTTTCACTTGTATTTCTTCAGACGCAAGCATTTTAGTGAATGAAATATCATCACTGTTGCTGCTTACCAACAAGATAGGACTACAAACACAGATGTACATAC
>JARGYV010084388.1:0-21144 GCA_029532675.1 Ornithodoros moubata
CGTTTCCGGCAAATAGGGTCAGTAAAAGGTATCATTCGAAACGGCGATTGGCCATCGCCGTGTTATGCGGTGAAGTTCTGTTTTTAGAGTGTACAGGAGAAATCCTGATGCCCACGCGCTGCACTCAGAATCCATTCAAGTACCTACCGCGGCACGTGGCAAATTTCGTTCGGAACCCGAGCGACAGATTGTTGCACCGAGCATGTCGGGTGAGCATAGCGCCACTTAAAGACAAGAACGTGTAGTTAGATGAGACGCGCTATCGTGCTACCAGATGGTCACCTTGATAGCACGATCGAAAACAAAAGGGGTCTACCCACTAGGACAACCACCTGGGCAAATATTGGCTCCCACTGCGACCCGGAAAGTACCGATAACTTGGAACTGGCGTCCGACGTTTTACTGCGAAAGGGGCTTCATTGAGTGCCCCGTAGAATAAAATGAAGGGAGGAGCATATGGCTTGGAGATTACAGTGTCTCTGGCATATGGTTATGGGATTTTCGAGTGCGCGTCCGCCCGTTTTCTACTCATCAAAAAGACGGGTGGGTTGATAGCAGCGTTGTAATCCATCACGAGTAGCACGACGGCCTCACTTTTGCCTACAGTATATGAAGCACAAATGGGTGTTAGCCAATATACCTGTGTTCCTAAGCAAAATTATGCCATTAAAGAACACTTTTTGCTGTGCACTAGGCATACGGTGTGTAGCATTCCCATCGTATACCTCCGCCACGAAACGGGTCGTTGCAATTCGTGGCAATGCACTCCAAGTGTCGTTGCTGCTACCACGGAGCACGTCCTCACGCACTACCAGAAGCATTCCACTGAGCGATACATCCTTGAGCGAAAATCCGAGGTCCTCGGCCACCGACTGCCACTCACCTTTTCTATACTCGCAGTGCAGGTGATCCTACCTTTTCTAATAGCCATAGACGTCCTGCATGAGCTTTAGGTCTTCATTTCCCATCATCAGTTCATTCCTACTTGGGCAATAGAATAGAGTGCTACCACAGCGGCGAAATATCCCACCCCACCATTATCATCAACTCTGTTAATGTCCATGATGAGTGCTTCAGCCACACGAGCCGTAGTATCTGTTTTTCGCGGCCAGTGGACAGACAGTGTTATGACGGGCATATTGAGCAGAAAGAGTCCAAGGGACTATGCTGTTCTATGGCGTTACAGAACGAACAGCGCATGTGACGGAATGGTCGATAGGGTTATGGGTGCTGTCGATGACGGGCCAGCAGACGGAGGTAGTGCTTGCACGTCTAATTGAAGTGCATTATTTCGAGTAGAGCTCTTTTGCCTTGGCAGTTGCCAATGGGAGACTGTTGATCAAAAGTCTCTTACACTGTACACAAGGTTTGACTTTGAAACCCAAAACCTTGCACGCGTCTATATTGACATGAAGGCTGAACTAAGAGCCCAGCTGGTACAGTGAGATTGTTCCTGACTTTGCGCCACCCGCTCAACTCTTTGCTCCATCAGAGACAAACCATAGACGAAGTCTGTCAACCTTGACCGCCGCAGACCTCTCCAGCGTTTCCGCCTCTTTGTTGCCTCCATCCCCCGATCAATATCAACAGCAAGCCACGCGTCAACGAGGGGAAGGGCGTGTCACTTTAAAGCAAACGGTATATTAAAGGGGAAAAAAAAAAAGCGCTCCATGATTTCTGAAAAAGAGGTCACCACCTGCAATTAATCCTTGCTGTGACAGATGTTACGCGCACTCGAGCGTGCCATACCGGAACCCAGCGGTTCCGGTAAGACGCGGCAGTTGTAGTTTAACGGCCTTCGTTAGGTTCGTTATTTCAGGTTTTTTCTTCTTGGTAAGCAATGTAGCGATGTTGGTAACACAACATAAAGTCTTCAGAATTACGAGTCATATCAGAAAAAAGATGCCGCTGTTCTTATACGTACACTCTAAAAACAGAATTTCACCGCATAACACAGCGATGACCAATCGGCATTCCGAATGATATCTTTTCCTGACCCTATTTGCTGGAAACGGTGGGCGTACGCCTTTTTTGCGACACTTATGCCCTGCATAAGTGTCACAAAAAAGGCGTACGCACACCGTTTCCAGCAAATAGGGTCAGGAAAAGATATCATTCGGAATGCCGATTGGTCATCGCTGTGTTATGCGGTGAAGTTCTGTTTTTACAGTGTAGTAACATGTTCAATACGCTGTTTCTGGCACCACTGCCAGGGCCTTGCATACATCAGTCTGGATTCACTCTGAGTGATCAGGAGCTGCGGTACCGCGAATGATACATATCATGATAACCTAAGCAAACCAGCAGGGCTGTTGTTAACCGCGATATGAGAGAACGTTATTTCTTGTCCAGTGCCATTTCTCCTAACGTCTACTTCCTGCACCTAACGTGACAGCCCTGCTACCTCCACAAGCCGCTACACTTTCGTGGTCATGATCACCACAGATGGCGCTTCAGACGAAGCAATAAATAAAAATAAAATAAAATAAATAAATAAAACCCACCCTCATTTTTTCCCGCTCATATTTCAAGGTCACACGTGGCACGTGGTTGGCACATGCGCGCGTAAGCAACTTTGACACGTGATCTCTTAACGTAGCGTTCTTTTTTGAAATGTCCCACGCGTCTTCTGGAAGGTCCATCTGTGGGACAGGAGGTTCTTACTCCGGGGCGCCCGAGAGCCTAACGCTGACGGAATGCTTTACTGTACAACTCACTTCAAGTGATATATCGGGAGACGACAGATGCTACCGGAGGCTCTAAAAATTGTCCCCGAAACATAAAAAGCGTGGAACGTGAATCATCGGGCAGGGCCAGTTGAAAGGGTGTGGGCTCTGGCAGGAAGCCTCATCGGTATAAGACAGTGTTTTAACAGTCATGGCTCATTGCACAGTTATAATATCCTGGAGCATGCATTCTCCTGTGGCGTTTACCTCAAGAACCGAGTCACAGCCATAGTCATGGTGTTAACAACGCACGCCATCGGTTCTTCACAACGCATCAGCTCAGGTCAACCTTCGAGGTTCATCCTCGCAGCAAAATTTTCCTTCCATCGTGAGATCAACATCTGAGGGCTAAAACATTTTACGTCACTTTCTAGAACGGTTCAAGTTTTCTTTGCTGACTTGTTTCCTTTTTTCTGAGAGACGGGAAAACTGTTCTTTGTCATGGATGGCCCTGGAAGAGAAAATAACTTTAGCAATGTTACGCTAACAGATACAGAGCTTGTTGGTTAGGGTTAAACATGGCGGGGAACACAAAAGAAAACACGACCTGACAGACAGACCAATGCGTCTCTACCATGATCTAAGGTATAGCTGCAATGGGAACTGCTCATCAATGACATCGTCTCTGATGCAGAATATCTTTCTAATATGACTTTTTCATATTGTCTACATTGTTTGCATTAGTTTACCTTTAGTGTATCTGTGCGAGCGTTGAACGTTTACGCATATGCGTAGTTATGGCAACCCAGTGCCTGTCTTTGACCCTGCCCATGGGGAAAACGTGGGGAAAATGCCCTCGACAGTACACCCGGTGCCGGGGTAGGAAACCATGCAACTGGCCAATGCTGCTTTGTCCACAAGGCTACGAGTTTATTACTCTAACCAGGGGAAAAGAAGGTGTCTTGTTGAGCTCTGGACGTCCTGTGTAGCACGTCCTAGAAGCCAATTGGCAAAGGACTCTGATGATTACAGTCCGTGGCGAATGGCCGTAACTGCAGATCACCTTCTTGCTATACAACAACCATGTCGGATTAAGGCTCCGGTCTCACTGCTTTCTCCGAAAACGGCCATTTTTGTACCGAGATTGTAGCGCTTCTATTTGTAGCATCCTTAAGTTTGAGGTATCTATAAAAAGGTCATTCCTTCGACTAAATATTCACTAAATTTTCACAAAGCACAATGTCACGCCAGTATAAAGCGCCCAAACAGGGCATGTTGTTCGAATATGGGTGCTCCTAGAAACTCGCTATTCCTAGAAACCCTATTTGGCGCTTTACACTGGCGTGGCGTTGCGCCTTGTAAAAATTCTGTAATTATAGGTAGATAGTCCAAGGAATTATCTTTTCCTAGGTACCTCAATCTTAAGGATGCTACAAATACAAGGGCTGCAATCTTGGAACGAAGACGGCGTCCTTGAGAGAGCAGTGAGACCGGAGCCTTAAGAAGCAATAATTTTGGGGCAGCATCTCGAAAGAACGATGTGAGTTTATTTGTCACTTGTCACTTTATTTGCGTTCCCTTGGTCTTCTAAAGCTCGTTTTTGTTTGTTTATTTCACACACACTGGTTAGATTTTATTCGTTCATTGGTGGCGTGAGCCAATTCTCCTGCGTCACGAGACCTCGGGCTTGGGCGACCCTGCTTTGCCTGTAGTTCAAAATGAACGAGTTATAATAGAAAAAAAAAAGCACTTTTGCTCGATATTAGTGAGGGCATGAGGTCGTACGGGGAAATTCGTTCCCGGCTGATATTCTAGCGATCTCTGCCACTGTGCCTACATTTTGTTTTCTATAATGCAAAAACATAAGAGTAGGAGGGACAACAACAGACTGTGTGCTTGTCTATTTTTGTCCCTCTTAATTTTGTCTCCTTATTTTTTAATAATTATTATAAAGTATTATCATAAAATTCATTCTTTTCCCTCTCTTTTTTGTGTTGGTTTTAAAGACAGAGGTCATAAAAACATTGAGCAGCCGATCGCTTACGAGGATTCAAACCTGGTCATTTTGCAATTGCCCGAGCAGAAATGCAACCCGAGAGGGAAAATGCGCCCGCACGAGCACATTAGGCTTGACAGACATGTGTCTCCATTTTTCACGTGGCTATGCAAATGGGGACGTGTTTTTTGCACCGGGCGATCGCGTTTCACTGCGGCGCTGCCCCTGATTTTCGACGCTGCTTGCGACCGTAAAAAAAAGGCGCCATCTGTTTCCAACTGTTACCGCAGGGGGGCTGGAAAATGAGTGGTCACGAAGGAAGCATTCAGCATGACTGATAGCTTCAGTGTTCTGAACATGATTCGGCGTAAAAAAAAAAAAAAAAAAGAAAAGGAAAAGAAGAATGGGAGAAAAGAGATGAAAGGGCGAAAAACATTGTTTTCAGTGGACACTTCTTATTTACTTAGGAAATTTACTTGTTTCCTACAAACATAATGTCTCAAAAATGAGCACGAGGCATTGCATCTGAGCCTGCAAGAAAGTGGCCAGTTGACACACACACACACACACAAAAAAAAAAAAAAAGAAGAAGAAAGCGCAAAAATTGGAAGTCATCGAATGATCGGCAAATTTTATCTGCGCCACTTATTTTCCAGAGCACGTGAGGACGAGCTCTAAGCATGTATCTGTGCGAAATGCAACGGCGCCAAAAGCACCAAATGCTCTGTAGCCGTGAATGTGTCCGCCAATGGTGTCCGTTCGTGACAAAGGTTAGGTTAGCGGCATCCCAAGCGGCACGATGTACTGAAACTCGGGTGGACGGATGTATCAAGGTTGCTTTTGAAGTTCGCGGCACGTCAGAAAGACAGCGACAAAAAGATAAGACAACTGACGACCACCCCTATTGCACCCGACTTTCAGTACATTGTGCCGCTTGGGATTGGGGACATATTGCTTACGTCGAGGATGAGTTCACGATCAATGATGCTCATTAATTGTTGATAAGGGATAGGTTAGTCGCCCAAAGGAATTCTTTTTCGTTTTCCCTCCCTTCATTCCCTGCCCTCTCCTTTTGCGCAGATGCATCGCATGTCTTAGGCACAGACCAAGTTAAGACCAAATGATGACACATTTTGCGCAGATCTATTACGCCCCGAATGATAAGGTACGGAGAAAATAGCATGTTAGCCTTCCCGCCAATTTTCACCTGCGTCCGGGCAACCGACCGTCTGCAAACACGTAGGCATCGTCGTCTGTGTTTTCGAATGGGGCCCGTAATTTTCCCCTCCTTCCGCCTCACCTTCTATTTCAATTAAAACCACAAGGCTCACGCAAACTTCCAATATCACAGTACGGTACTTACTCCCCCACTTAAACTGTGTAACCGAAAAAATAATAAAAAAAAAAGAAGTATAATGCACACATTTCGTGCGTGTCGACAGACTGCGGTTTCCGGAGCAGACGACAGCAGAGAGGGCGCTGCCTACTTGCATAAATCGCTTCGTTTTCGGGTATTTCAGTGAAAGCTCGAGCAGGAAGCATTCCTGCTCCGATAGCGACAAATTGCTTGTCTTGAGCTTCTGCGTTACTGGTCTTTACGCAATACTCTTTTGTCTTACTCCTGTGGGCAGCAACGTCCTGCCACCTTTTGTATTTTTAGAGAAGGGTATCTGCTTTGTGTTTGCATGTACCGCCTGCTGTCAGGCCGACAACTCACTTCCCCCGGAATCCCCCTTTGCATTTGTGACCACATAAACCGTAACAACTATTTGTCCTTTCATCCCGACGCTTCTTTGCTTCAACACAGTCCAACAACGTTTAAAACTGATAAAAAGAAAAGCTCTGGCCACACATAATACAACGAGGGATCCACAACGTGTGGGAGGCTTGACTCCTGCGTCTGTTATGAATAATGCAGATATCAATCTCTCTCTGCCGGTCGGACGCTATGGCCCCTCGCAGCCAGCTCCAGGGGGGCGTTGTTGGACAAACGCAAGAGAAGAAAGAGGGGCGACAACATGTCCCACACAAACCGGACTGACAGTGTCGTCTGCTTGCTCATACGGAGATCAATTATGGGTTCGCTGTCTGCTGCATTCATTGCTTGTGTTTTGCCAATCGATACCCATTGGAGACCAGCTGGAGTGCCCAGTCGTGTTTATCACCTGCGATTTGAGATCGGCGGCACGGGGTGCTTGTCTGTATTCTGGACTCAGCCGCCCACAGATTGCGTCCTTTTTTTCCCTAGTCTGCGGCCGTTTCTGTGGGATCGAAAGCTGTTGCATGACCGCCATTTTCGCTACTGTGTTCTATCGTCGGTTGAGCACTCAGTTTACGGGAAGCTCACCTCTGTAAACATCTGCGAGATGAGACATAGAAGATAAAAAAAAATCATAAGGCCCTGACGATTAGTGACGCACTGACAGCACTTATTGCCATTAAGAAACTATGAGTTAATAGCCACCGATAAACCAGTCGTTTCTTTAATCGCATTCTAGTTAGTATAATCGCGCAGTAATTTAGAACCTCGTCCAATCTGAAATGCTGATGGCAGTTGTTCTACAGAAATAATGTCGCCTTATCACAAATGCTGCTGCCGCCGATAAGCGCTGGGTACTTCACCGTGAGGGCTTCTTTCTCGTGGGAAAGCGGTGCTGGAACATCAGCTCTTGTTGACTCGCCGATAAAATAACATTCACCGAATAGGATAAACTGTCGCCCAGGTTATCGTTGCGGCGTTTACGAGAAAAGGGCCGTCGTCACTCATTTAGCAGGAAATCCGATCCTCGTCAAGCAACTATGGTGATCCTCGTCTGGCTAGCCCAGCCATAGTAAGCCGTCGTCTGCTTTCACTCGTGGGCTCTTCTGTGAAGCAACGTTTTCCGAATCTCATTGTATTTGACCGACAGTTCAAATTTCTTTTAAGAGGCTTCAAGCTTCGTGCGGTATCGGAGACGTGTTGAAACGGCCTTAAACATTGAAGGCTCCTGCGCTCACTGTAGTTCTGCTTCTGGACGTGAACTTGAAGGCAACAATAAGGCTTAAAAGACTGCAGGGAATGGTCCCATTGTTTGTCAACATGGACGTAGCTTGACATAGCTTGTGGTTTCAGGTTGTCGTCCATGTGTTTCTGGGTCATCGGATGCTTTTCTGAAGCCCTCAAGTAACTAGCAAGTTTTACAAACCGTGCAGCCCATCATCACTCCACGGAAACCTCGAGCAAGATAACCTAGACAGATCTGACAGTACGTATCTTCAGTCTTGTGTATCAAGCCCATCCCTGCAGTATGTCGGCACTTTTCGACCACGAAGCAGACGAGCTGGCTTTGTGGTTACGTCTCAAGCAGGAACTCTGATGAAAACTGCACGTGCTTTGGACCCGGGTCACGTGATGGACACATGACCTTGGATTAACTGCTGATACAACACTGCGGGGGAACAGCACTTGTATCGCCTAGCGACGAAGGTAAGTCGTGCTAACTTTTTCACAAACTATCTCGAAGATAATGACTCGATCGTTTAAAGCTAAGCCTTCAAAGGATCAATAAGGAAAAACACGGGAAGACCTCGGTCAGGGATCACTGTTAATATAGAAAACAGAGAAATAAGAGTCGGGTGCATTAGGGCTGGACGGTTTCATCAAGATTTCCAAGCGGCACAATGTACTGAAAGTCGGGTGCATTAGGGGTGGTCGTCAGGTGTCTTATCATTTTGTCGCTGTCTTTCTGACGTGCTGGGAACTACAAAAGCAACCTTGATCCATCCGTCCACCCCTATTGCACCCGAGTTTCAGTACATTGTGCCGCTTGGGTTGCTTTTGTAGTTTTGATGTAAGAGAGGCAGCGATAAGACACTGACTACCTCACCTATTGCACCCGACTTTCGGTACATTGCGCTGCTAGACAAGACCTACATAGCGATAACAAGACGTTCAAAAAGCCACCGTCTAGTGGCTACCGACTACCGATAGAGTCACGTGGTATATACTGGCATAAGAGGACATGTGACCTGCACCAATGCTGAGTGTTGACGTCATTTCTGCTGCATGTACAGCGATACTTGCAGAAAAAGCGCTAATGCTCGGGTGCAGTCTGCGAACGATGGACTTGGATCTAGCTTGCTATTGTGAAGCCCCAATCCCATCGTGCATGGGGTCGCCCATTTGCTAATCCATTCTGGGAAACGCGACAGTCGTATTGGGCAGCCAAAACTTTGGTTCTTGCTGCGCTAGCTGTAATTCGAATAAATAACTTGAATACGTCATCTGGAAACTCTAGTCCAGGGAACGTTCTTCTTATAACGGGCGACATACATTTGCATACGGTTCATCACTACCATAAATCCGAAGCTTGCACGTGTTCAGTTTCCCCTATCGCGTATATATGGGACACTGATTTGGTTACAGTTTTGGCATCGTATCGTGTTGCGGGGCTAGTGATATCCCCGCCGCGGCGTGCGCCAGTTATTTTCGTGGACGGGAGATAATTGTTTCCACACAAGATGTTCTTCGGGGCTTCATGTGCGCTACATGAAAACACATGAGGCGCTTCTTGAGTTCCTCACTCTGTTCATTCAGCGAGAAAACCTCGACGGAATTTTTGCTTTCTTCCATTTCCTCCTAAAAAATATTTCTTCTATTTTATTTTTAAATAAATAATTTCGGTAGGCAGGCGGTAGTTTCCCACTGTGCAAGCGGTAATGAAGCGAAACGGTGTGGTGACAATGCAGAATTCTCCATATTGTTTTCCATACAAGCAAATAGCCACAGTGCGTAATGTTAACACTAATAATAACTGGTGTTTTACGTCGCGAGACAACTGTGATCATGAACGACGTCACATGGAAGGACTGCGGATAATTTCGACCACCTGGGGAGCTTTTGACGTGCGCCGGAAATCTCCGACACACGGTGCCAGTGCGGAATAAAGTGGGGGATATCGAAACCGGTTGATAGTTCTCAGACATGGCTTCGACATGTACTTGCATATCAGCACTATGAGCTTCTGCGGTGCACTTTTAGGGATATCGCTATTAAACGAACGAAAATGGGTTATGTCTGAATCACTGGATATAACGATGTTCTCTCTTAATTTAATGTCCACGTGCGTTTTATGTGTTTGGGTAACTCTTTTTTTTTTATTTCGTTTTCTCAGTAGTATTGGAGTCTCACGTTCCCAGGAGCTAAACTGTGTGAAGATTAGATCCTGCTTTATGGCTGTCTTAGCCATCCACCTCGTGCAACTTTGTTTCATTACAGATTATGAACGTTACATACAAGAAGACTGATTGTATCATTGAGCTCTCACTGAACTACTTGCGGTATGAGTCGCGTGTGTACTTTGTATACATAGCATACACAACTCGGACAAATAAGCATGTCATAAATCCCGCCATATGCAGACGTACGCGTATGCTTAGAGGGTGCACGAACGAGGTCGAACATATCAATCGGTCAATATTTGTCTCCACAACCCAGTTTGAATTGCAGAGATACAGAACGTGCAAACAGGAACTCCTTGTTGCAACAGGGCTATCCTTACAGACGAGTTTCAGACAACGATCACTATCTGAAAGGAAGCTGTGCAAGGATGCAGTAAATCCAAAGTTACGCCTTACGTTTGTTTAGAGAGAGAGAGAGAAAATGCCTAAACTACTTTTGGTTTGAAGCCTTTTACACTGAGCCTTGTTGTATGTGTACCTGCAAACACACCAGGCGCAATTTTCTTTGTATACTCATACTTGCCCACTGTACACCTTGCAGACATTCTAAGAACTATTGGAATATTTATTTCGAACACCCATGCATGTGAATACTTGTTTCGCTGAGTTGGTGAAAATTTTTACCTGCGCTTTACGAGAAATAGAGAAAGAAAAAAACCCTTTTGCTACAATTTCTACGATGCCGATAAGTTGGTACGGAAACTGTGATAGTGGAACAGCCAAGACTTCTCGTTAGTGGGACAAAAACTCGTTTATTGAGGCACTTGTTACAGACTGTCGTTACAGTTGCGCCCTTTCCAACCACAAACCTCCATTGTAAAGCCGATCTTGGCAGCGGGAAAAACCACGCACATTCAAACAGGGAGCAATAGATTACGTATTTGCTCGTCCTTTTAAGCCAAGGAAAATACGACGATGCAGTTACTGTGAGGGGAAAAGCGTAGCCTCATGCACTGACCGAACAGTCTGGACATTATCTCATGCTGCTCCTATCATGAAAACATTCGCCGAGCATGACCCTGAAGAAGTGTATGACGAGCAGGAGGCTCAGTTTCTCCTATCTGAAGGGGGAGCGTACAGAGCTGGACGTAACTGATAAGGAGGCGTGGGAACGTGCACCTTACAGAGATAACGCACGGGGTATCTGTTCCTGATAAGCGTTACTTTGCACGCACCGGAAAACTGCAGCTTCTGGAAACGAATCGCCGCCGATGTTTGCGTCTTCTGAACAGGCTTTGAAAAATGGGGACTCGAAGGGACGGAGAATTTCTCGTACGTTCAAGGCGAATGCGCACGAAGTCTATAGGTATAGTATAGGAGGCAGGGGGAGATTGCTGATTGGCGGAGGTTAGCCGGATGGAATTGCTATTCCACAATAAAAATAAAGTAAATGAAACAAGAATGGATGCGTACAGGGAATGCACGAATGTCCGGTTTCATAATCGCGATGAGGGTTTTGGTGGTGACAAACGACGGCAGCGCCACTTGTGCTGCCTTCTAGTGGGCATTCCTGCCTTGCTATATGACCAGTGGTTGTGTCACTCATGCCTTTTGCTCCTAGTCCCACGTGTTTAACCATGGAGGTGCCCGCTCCTATTCAAATTCCGGAGATTTCCTTTTTTGTACGGGACGTTTTGTCTGCGGCACTATTGTCCAATAGCGCCAAAGAGAACGGGACTGTGTAAAGGAAGCTGCTTACCGAACTGAGAAGGTTTTCACGGCGACTTCTCATATTTCATTGGATGCTGACATGTTGTCTATCGCTGCCCAACAATGGCAAATAAATAAATAAAATAAAATAAAATAAATAAATGAAAGACAAAAACTGGCTCTTATCGTCCAAGACTTTACTGCCCCAAAAGATGTCGAACCTTTTTCTGTGATGAATTCTCGATGACGGGGACGGTTTATGCGAAACGTGGCTCCAACGGTTAGGGAATCATGTTGTTACAGCGGTCCACCGTGTTATTGTAAAGCTCTCAATGAAGCTGCCGCGTTCTGGGAAACCTCATATAATAACAATAATAATAAAAGGCTGTATATCAAGAAGAACCAGCAGCGATCAGCTTGCTTACAACGACAAGCCCTTTGCCTACTTGTAGAAGCTACGGACAAAAAAGAAAAAGCGAGAATAACATGTGTATAACTGTCCTTTCATTGGTACCTCCCTTTGTGAAAGAGTTGGTAAGAAATAGGTGCGCAGCGGGAAACCCGTGCCCTCCCCTATGTCGGAGATGCCAGACTTGTTTAGCGGGTGTAGTGAACGACAAGGGCGGTTGACATACTTTCACCGTCGTCCCTTTCTTTGGATCGGATGCTTGGAGTCCGTAAAAAGTCACCAGGGCACGCATATCGTACGTGATATAAATATTTACCCCCCTCGTACCTTTTTATGAGCTAATAAATGCCGAATCCGGGTTCTTCCTCTCTTTGCCGCTCACTTCTATCGTCCCGACGGATAGGTGGCTTCTTTGGCTCGAATAAATTGCGTTCTTTACGGACATGTAGACGCCGTTATTGCTATTCGACGTACATAGACGCCACGCAGTGTTTGTGGGCCTGACGTAGTTACAGGTATTTGGGATATTTTCACGGCAACGTAATTTACGGTTTCCGCTTTTCACCTTCATGCCGTTGAGGAGTCGCGCTAGTTATGTCTCACGACTTCGTCTTCTGCTGTAAATTTTCCAGGATATTTGATGCCTTATTTCGAGACAGACTTTGCGTGCACGCTCCAACGTTATCCTATTTTATCGGTTGCTACAAAGAAGCATCTTTCAGTATGAGGGGGGACTTTTTTTTTCCACAGCGTGTCGTTGTCGGGCGCAGACAACAATGTGACCTTTGTATTAATTTACTTGTTGAGAATGTGGATGTAGAAAAAAGGTCGTTGATGCTGTTGGTCAAATGAAACTGAATACGAAGGGGAAAAAATCGATTTTAAAATTCAATTGGTATCACTAGTACTACTACTACTGTATACAGGATGATAATCAGGTGGAAAGGATCGAAGTGGAAGTACGTGCACTGTATCAGTCGTAGGATGTGATGAGGTCGTGATTTTTGTTAACAGTTAGAGGTTCGATCGTCATCTGGACATCCCACAACAGGTAGAGATAGTCAATTTTATAATCCATTGATTGCTACATCATCATTTATGATTGTTGTTGTCCAATCCTCTGAGTCCTACCTGGCCAAAATCGTCTGGTCGATCAGCTGACTGTTATCCAAACACCTCTGATAGCCGATATTTGCGATCAACCTTCAAGACCTTGTGGTGATATTTCAGTTGCCTATGGCTTGGTCGGCTCAATGCTTACCATCCACGGTAACGTCAGTTTCGTCAAGAGGCATCGACATTTTGGACAGAAGCTATTCGCTACTTCCTTTCCAAGTGTCTGCTCCCAACTGTAGCTACAGATCTTCGGCCCACCGTGCAGCCTTCACTCATCCACACGTACGCGATAAAATACCTTTCCTCCGTTACATGCCCTGGCCAGGTTACGAACCCAAGGCCATCTATAACGTTCATGATTCCTCCCGATACAGCCCAAATATGGTCCGGCTATAACACGTGCTCGTGGAAGGGCGAACCCTATCTCCGATCGGGTGGCTTTGTCACACTCAGAGCGAACACCGACGCAGCAGAGTATACATTTCCCACCGCCAGGTGGCTCTGTGTGCACCTTCCTGCCCGATCACAAGGCTGGCTTCACAGCGCTGAAAAATTTTTCCTGTCAGCGTTTCTTGCTCCGGGATAACATTTCCTCCGTTTGTGTCTGTGTTGTCCCTGACGCGACAGAGCCCGGTGGTCCAGCTTATCGGGTTGCGCAGATCTCGGGCATTAAATTTCGGCCATTTCTTTTTCCTTTCGAGACGCTGGCTTTGTTGGTCCATTATACTTGCAATGCGCTTGTGCTGCTGCATTCCTAAGCATGTCCAATGGGCTGAAAGAGCGCACCGTCACTTTGCCCGCGCTTCACTGAACTCACTCGGTCACAGGTGCTTTAAATTAAGATTTCCGAAGAGTTAATTCCACGTGCTCGGTCTTGAGCAGCACTTGGAGCGATTCGGCTTTTCTAGCTGAACTGGAAAGCATTCCTTGTGCGCCAAGCATAGGTTTTAGCATTTACTTATATACACAGCCCGAAAGTCCAAAGTGTGAATGCTGTACGTATGACGTAGCCGTTTTCTAAAAATTGGGGGGAAAAATAGGGGGGNNNNTCTTTTCGAGTTCACTGTTATTAGATATGGGAGTGGTAGTACCATGTTGGTGGTTGCATTGAATTCATGTGCGGGGTAAAAAGGATAAAAAAGAAGAAAAAAAAGATTTGTTTGGGTATGAAGGGACTCCATCCTTTAGCTTGGAGTCAGATAGGGGGGAAATGTATGAGGGCTGCACAATGAGGGACTTTCTTCACGAACCATTGTGGTAGAATAGCTCCTGAAATAATGTTCGACGGAGGGACAAAGGGGGTAGAGCAAGGGTGCGATTCCTAGCGGATTTCATAGGCTGCGCGCCTGTAGTTACCTCAGATGAAATGGGCGGATACTTCTACCTGGGGACATATTTCCACGGCACGAACTGACGCGGAAGCCAAATTTCTTTCTAGATTCCTGATATGACGAGATGCGCCATACTGGTCTGTGATGAACAATGACGAAAGAAAGAAAGGGAACGAAATCAATCAATCGACGAAATCAAATCAATCGACGAAAGAAAGTAAAGCGGAACAACGTTTGAGTCAATACGCTTGCTTCGTGTTTCTTCTCTTTTTTTCCTTTTTTATAAGTCAGATGTTGTGCTTGTCACCCGTCCGCCGCAGAATGGATTTCTTTCACCTAGCAACGTCCGTCCAAGCCCGACAAATAGAGAGTTTTAGTTGCACAGAATTTCCGACCCGATAAGTCCGCCACCGATACATTGCAACGAAAACGAAGTATCGTAGGTGCATATCGGAAGTACGTCATTTCCAAGTTTTAGCTGGCGCCAACGAAAACAGTCCGACTCAACGTGCACGACTCATCCAAGCGTCGTCGTCGTCTTCTTCTGCCTCCACCTGAACTCTGCCTCTGCCTACACTCTAATGGAGAAGAAATACCACCTTTTCTTCTTCCTCTGCCTTAGTATTTTCCTAGGACACGATTCATGCAGAACGAGTCGGAACCCGATAGTAGTAGTCCGATACGATCGCGCGCTTCCGACCCAGGTCGCGCGTGCGCATTTCTCGTTCTGACGAGTCGGAAAGCTTTCGGAGTCGGAGAACTGTGCAACTAAAACTCTCTAATAAGCAGCCTATCGCGTTATTCCTCTCCTTGAGCGTGCTTCCTCGTTATAGAGCTTACTCCCTTGCGCTGACGACGTTTCCGATAGTATCAGTCTATAACTCATAAGGCACGACGCAGCGATCAAAGAAAAACCGCGACACGATTTAAAAAGTATCTTCAACACGCATCTCCGAGCAGAAAGACTCCAGCATGTCTGCATACGTTATGAGGCCATCATCCTCTGCCATTGACGTGGCCCGTCTCAATAACCGGGCGATGGTTATGCCCGAAATACCCTTCGTAAGCTGTCAGAAGACAGGCTGGAATTCGCGTGAGGGGGGAGGGGCAGGGGTGTTCCAGGGGTTGCCGCGCTCTTTCGTACACGTGATCCGGAATGTCTGCGCGGCTACTGTTTCGTAAAACTTGCAACAGGAAAGGGGGGAGGAATGCATGCGTCGAGGCACGATCGGAAACGCTCGCCTCGGAAGCTGCTTCGAACAGGGCGCTTTCATTGCGATGCCTGTCTCGGAAGGAAACCGCATTTTTTTGCGCCTGTCACGCGGGACTGCAGAGAATTCATTTCAATTTTCACCTTTTCTTGCACTTTTCTTTACGATTATCTGCGGGTCATGTGGTCAAGTCGCATCTCCAAAAGTGTGTATATATATATATCCGCTGTCCCACGTGGGTTACCAGTCAGACCCGTAGGCGACCGAGCCAAAAGCCCAAAAAACACACAAAACAGAGCTTCTGAACGAAGATACTTGAGTGTGGCACTGTCAACATACATCATTCCTGCTGGTCACCGACTGTACAAAACACCAGCACCTAGCTCAACAGGTCCCCTGCATTTATGCTATTTCATCATTCACCTTTTGTGTCGCGTACAATGCCCTTTTGGTGCCTTAGAACACAAACATGTTCGGACAGTCCTTGTCTTTTCCTTTTGCATATGTGTGTACTGTCTTCAAAAAGCTCCGTAAAAGAAAACATCAAAATTATTATTTTGTTTTTTCTACTATATCACGGAATATTATTCCCGAAATATAACAGCAACAGCAATGCTGATATGCATTCACTTGTGAAGTGAAGATAAGAGATGGATCAGGGTGGATGGATGGATGGATGCCAATATTCTTGTTGTCCTACACAGTACATTACATTAAAGCATTACACTAACCGAGATTGCGTATCTCCTTAGGACATGTTTCTATTATTTTCCACGCACACAGGGCAGGAATGCACTGAGACCAAAAAGCAGAATAATTAATTTTAATTGCCCCTGTTAGTTTCTCCTTAATTGGTTATTTTCGGGCATTGGGCAGATGGCTTATCTATGAAGTGAAAGTGAATCCCTTTCCCTGCTGATGCTGGATACATGGGGAACAGTGAAGTTTCCAACTTCAGTCAAAAGATGCCGCCACTCGTGGGTCTCCTGAAAATAATTCAACGAGCGTCGCGCAGACTGGAGGTTGAACTCACGTCCCGATGGGTACTAATAGCGGGACAAAAATGAATTTTTCGAATTCGAATGGAATTCACACATTCCTTGAAATCCAGTATTTATGCACGTCATAGCTATCCCAGAATAAGCCGAGAATCGATAAATATCCCCTACATGACGGAAGCCGAATTGATGCGCGTGGCGTATTCTACACTGTTCTTCTTATGGACATCTGGTCCCAGGTGCCAGGTCTGGGTTCTGGTCCGATCTGGTGCCAGAAGTGGCGGCATTAGAGCTTCTGTTTCTGCAAGAAGGAGCCGACGTCGTTGTCTTCCCTGAAGAGTGCGTCTGGATAAATGATGATATACGGCTAGAGACGCTGTAATGATCCCGTTGCACCATGAACCTGTGCACAGGGGGTACGGGCTGGAAGGTGACCTCTTTTGTGATATTAAGGTGTAGCATGCAGGATGTTTGCTGTGTGTCGTCTTTGTACTTATTTTCCTCGGGTGAGAGAAAGAAGCTTCGAGGATAGCGAATTTCTGGTGGTAGGCCAGCTGGGGTTGGAAATGCAAGTGGAGCGAAGAGAAAAGCTCATGTCGTTTGAATTTTAAAGCAATGTCGCCAAGAAAGCCAGAGGCAGTTCGGACAGACTACCTGTCAGTTGCTTGGCAACAATGGGGTTTAGGTACTCTGCCACTTGTGGCTGGCGTGGCAAGACGGGAAGCAAAATGAGATGCATAGCAAATGTGGTTTTCTTATCGACGTCGTGATTCCATTTGGCTTCTCAGTTTAGCGTCGGAAGGGAGGCTTCTTTTACCGCATTCTTGCTGCAACTCTCGATGGAGGCATCGATTATCAAGGGCCAGACAAGCTTCCGGCCATTTCTTCATTTCTTTTTTTTCCTCTCGCGCTGCTACACTTCAGAATGGAGAAAGAAAGAAAGGAGGCGATCCCTTGACCCGCTGGACGTGACCTCTCTCTGCTTTGGCACGTCGTAGAATTACACGAAAGCGTAAGCTGGGAGGATAACGAGAATACGTCGTACAGGCAGCGCAGTTGAGGAAGAAGAATGTTTACAGTATCGGAAAAGAGTGCGTTCTGTAACGTGAATATGAAGTTGGCTGGTCCATGGCCCGCTTGCAAGGTGTAAGGTGATGGCGATGCCGGTTGGGTTGCAAGCCGTCCGATACGTTTGTTACTCCGGAGGGATTCATGCGTGCAAGCTACAACATTAACCATGCAAAAGGGCCGTGGGTGGGGATACAGCCAAGTACAAGTTGTGACGGTCCAGAGAGGTAACACGGGGATAACCCCAGCTTCTTGACGTGTCCTCGTATGGCAAACCAAAGGAAGCAGATCCGTAACCTTTCCTATCAGTTCAGGTTCTGCTACGAGATAATACATGCTGCACCCTCATGGTCCTTCACTAGGCTTCATGTTGATGACAAAGACAGAGATTGGATGGAGGAAGGACTTCAGTACACCGTCCTTTCATTTTCCTCCTTTGGCCAACAGTTAAACTTCTGGTGACCACAAATCTTTTTTTTTTTTTTTTTTTTTTTGGAAGGGAAAGCGGAATGAGGTGCTCAATCGAGATTGTGTGCGTATGTTCCACCAATATATTTTAGCCATTGTGCATCCACGACGTGGACTTTGAGCATCTGTCGGTCAATGTTTTCTCCTGACTCTGAACTGCGCTGTTCCGTATGCGTTGCGGTACAAGGCCGTTCAGTAGAAAGGATTCCCAATGTCGGTACACATTTCGTGTATGGTGGACTCTCCCATGACGATTAGGCCTGTAATGAGGGTCGAAAATCAGACGCCGAGTCCGGGTTCAGCCACCCACGGGGCCACTTTTCTCTCTCTGACGCCATTGTTTGTTTGGACAAGCGTCACGCCATAGACCGCGATACAAGGAGCAAATTAAAAGAGCCTGGGAACTCGATTGCACGTACACAGCGTGCTGAGCTGTTAGGATCTCTTATCTTGACGAGACAATGAGGCTTCCATCAAAAAGAGCGCCCCGGTCATTGTTTTAGCCTTCTTCCACGCGTTTGTGAAAGCACATTTTCCGCGAGAAGATCACACAAGAAGTGAATACCGTGCCTGAGCGCGATGAAGAGTTCGTCCGAAACTGCTTTCCTTGATTCGCTGCGCCCTTCGTGTCCTCAGCTATAGTTTGAGTATGAAATTCTTCGTGTGTTTCATCTGTTGTGGAAGCGCAGGCGCAGCATCGTCGGACTTTGAGCTTCCTTCACTTGTTGTCTGTCACAGTCGACACCCCCTCCCCTGTGATAAACCTCACAGATAATGATAGGCTTCAAGATTTGTGTGACAGGAAAAACGAGACCTCTGTCATGGGAGAGCTTTTGAAAAGGTGGACCACGCCGTTTCTGTTTCTAATATTCCTTTGTGTGAAAGAGCTGCAGTGGGGGCTCCGAACAACCCGATCATGTTTCCTATAATAATCATGGGTTAGCTGCTCTCATGCGTCCCAAATGCAATTCTCGTACACATCTTTAGAGTGTACATAGGTATGTTTCGTGAATATGAACCTACCAGGCAGAAGAGTTACAAAATGACCTATACAAAGTGCAAGACTCTTCCTGTTTCCACAATCAGTGCTTCCTGAAAGGCCGTTATCAAAAGGATCTTCGTACTTTTATCTACTTAGATATATTTTTTTATCTGCGACATTGGCCCAGCTTTAGACTACTGGCTCAGTATTCTTTGCCCTCGTTTCCAGCACTGAGAATCGCAATATGAGGAGAGAGAAGGAAAGGCTCCTTTATAGCTGCGAGATTTCTTCACCGACAGCCCGTTGGAGATAAGCTTCGAACTGAGTAAAGAGGAATTTGACCCTTGTGCACTGACGTCTATATGCACTTTCGTTGAGTCCGAGGTTTCCTGAAAGTGTGTACATGCCAGCATGTCGGAAGCCTTGGCACCTACTAGCTTTCGCATTTAAGCTCCATGCGAAGCTGGCAAACCTGCTTTCTTTGCTCGTGCCAGAGAATGTCGGTACGACTCGCGCACTTTGTCTTGTTAACATGGACCAAGTTTGGACCAGATGGAGCACTGGAATTTCGAAAACAACCGCACGATGTCTGTCTATACTGTTGCACAATATAAGGGAGAGGCCAAACCACGAATCTTCTTCTTCTTCTGCCTCTCCTTTCTTGCCATTAGCCAGGACGGCAACAACAACAATGAATGATGATGGTGATGACATGGGTTGTTTCAGTACTTGTGGTACACCTGGTGTGGTGCCCTACCCCTTACTACGGTGTGCGAAATGAGTAAGTGAGGGTGGAGTGAAGTGTGAACTTGATGATCATGGCTCGCGTTCAGCTCGGTGGGTCTTGGTGACCTTTGTTGTCTACAGGGAACCGAGTCAGAGCATCTGTCGATGGTTTGAAGCGATGGTTTGGTGATGCCCTGGCACCACTGTGAGCCAGTGGCTTGACCATATTGGACCATAGAAATGATCTTCGGTCTCCTTTGGATAGGACGATGGGTAACGGCTGTATTGGACCAGCTTTTGCGGCTTCTCTGTTGCCTTGTATGCCGCGACGATCCACTGCAGGTGAATTCGCTGGCCTCCGTCAGTGAGTTGCTGAAGTTGTTGGAGAATGTCAGGAGACTGTGACAGAACTGTCGTAGAGAGCAGCATATCAGATAGATGAATATCCTAAATAATAAATTTGCTCCCATTTAACACAAAAGCACCAGTAACAACAATGATCCTTCATTCTGTGTGGTGACCTCAATTCTACTGAGGCCCTTGGGCTCTTGAAGGCTGTACCCAGATCGATTTCAATCTTACAAGATATCTTTTTTCTGGAATTCTGCATCCGTTATTCCGTCCTTTCTCTCATAAGCCGACAAAACGTACGCTATATTTGTTTCAAAAACGCCTTCCTCCAGGCTAATGAGGAAAAAAGTTTCAAAGCATGCCGTGAATCTTTTTTTCGTATGGTACTCGTAGTTGTTCGAGATCCTATGCTGTTCGTAGACACGTACGAGCACAAAGGCGAGATTTCCCCTTCTTACTAAGGGGAAGTGAAGATAGTAAATGAGAACGTGTGAGGGACAAGAAAAAATGCGGGGCCATAAGGAATAATACTATATAGACCATCGAGAAAAGGAAAGCAGCAAACGACTGTGAAACGAGGCAAAGGCGGTTCCTTTTGGAAAATGCCAACAACTCTCACGTAATTATATCCGTCACATCTTAATGGAAACACAAAAAATGAGATCTTCATTCTTTTCTCATGTTCCCTACGGCACTGCATGCTTAGGCAACTTGAAATGGCTCTCAAGCAGTAGCGGTGGTTCAGCGTGTACTCATCGAACGGTGTAAGAAGAGAAAAAGGAACATTTGTGTGCGTGCTTGGGTAAGCGATTATGACATGAGCAGGGACGGATCTTCTGTTGCCCCAAAAACGGGATAACCTATACATGATGAAAAACGTCGGAGAAATGAAGGAATGAAGGAAACCCAAAGGACTGACACACACAGAAATCTCCTCTTTTGGAGATTTCTG
>JARGYV010084400.1:0-10901 GCA_029532675.1 Ornithodoros moubata
GGGGGGGGGGGGAGCAGCACTGTATTTTGCCCCGATTTGGGTGTCCCCCTGAAGTCTGACGGCGTTTTTTCCTCGATAAGCGCACGTGCTGACACTGCTTAACTTGCATTATATGAACCATGCACAATCAAGTACATCATTCAAGGAAGGCATTTATCGAACGTTTTCTTTTGTGATTGCGATTCACTACACTCTTTTTGCAAACTGCACTGGAAACACCCACACATCCGCACATACACATGCTTTCGGTCTCTCTGCTTCTCGTGTTTCTGATCACTTGAGGCGAACATGAAGCTCCATACTTTTTGGTACAACCTTTTCTTTTCTTTCTTTTTTTTTTTTTTTTTTTGCAGGAGCTATGTCAGCAGAATAAAACTGGACTGTCAAGCTGCATGCTGTCTGAGCGTAGTGATCCGCCAAAGCATGTAGCACTGGTCACTGTAGCCCCATCTATGAGAGGCATCTTGTCAACTACCGGACTGCAAGGTTGGGTATCCCCCTCTCCCCAGAAGCCATCATCTCTCTCAGAAGGTATTTGTTGGTGGGCTTGTCTAGCCGTTAAATGGAGGGTTTGTAAAGCGCAAAATAATCGCATGTATACTACTATACTCATTCAACGTCACTCGCTAAAGAAGCGATACATTAGAAGGAGAAAGTCACGCAAGAATACTTCCTGTTGTCTTGAAACTTCATAAACCGACCTAATTTTAGGGAACTTAAAGAGATCACGGCACAGAAAAAAAAATCTACGTTACTTCAAGGCAACATTCACGTGACACACTGACGTCCTAAAAGGTACCAATTGTCATTGGCTCTTGTGATCACGTACCTCGTTCGCGGTCGATCGATTTTTGTATCCACTGACTCAAAAATTTGGCACGGATATTTGCGAACGTATAACTAGAAGCATATTTTGCATTCATTAAGCACAGGTTGGAGTCTATCGTTTCAACCGTTTTTGAGAAGCACGAAAGTCTTTAGTCCCACATAAATCCTTCGTGTTTCAGTTTCGTTCAAAATGTATATGTCAGGCATGTTTTCGGTGTTTAATCGCTTGATTGCGAGTCAATCACTACAGGGCACACACCACAATACAGCAACTGCCCATTTGAGCTGACGCTGACCCACGGGTTTACTACTTTTCCACTTCCACCACAAAACGACTCGAACTTGTTTCACGGTACCGTCGAGGCATAAAACACTCGGCTGAGGCTACTCTGCTTCCCAAGATCCGAGAGCTTTCCTGGCTTGCTCGGGTGCGTGGGACTGGGCCTTCCCGATAATGAAGACCCCGGTCTTCCCAGGGGTGGAGGTCTTGCTGGATTGGATGAACACGGACGTCCTTGCGGAGGGGACGAGAATCCTAGGAGTCTTTCGTTGGATTCGTCTGGTGCCCTCTGAGGCGACCCGAATGAAGGGGCTCGGTCTTTGATGAGTAGCTGAGGCTCCGTTCCTGAAGTGGATCCACTGCGAGAGGGAGTGCTCCTGGCACGCAGTAGCCGTTGTTTCCTTTGCATCTCAACTTGTTTGGGAGTCAGGTGACTTCCGTGGTAGGAGGTCAGGGCGCGTACCAGGGAACAGATGCACCCCATAGTGACAGGAAGAGCGGCCCTGGGGGGNGAGTGCATGAAATAAGAACAGATATAATCATAGTTTGTCTGCAAATTCACTTTGGCTATTGCTGTGTGCAGCTAACCCCTCAGGGGAGGGGTAAAAATGTAGTTGCTGCTCTGCTAGAGCGGCATGAATGGTATCTTGAGTGCTTGCATCAGTCTGCAATCAGGTGTTGAATGCCAGTGGCAGTTAAGAGTGCATGAAATAAGAACAGATATAATCATCGTTTGACTGCAAATTCACTTTGGCTATTGCTGTGTGCAGCTAACCCATCAGGGGAGGGGTAAAAATGTAGTTGCTGCTCTGCTAGAGCGGCATGAATGGTATCTTGTGTGCTTGCATCAGTCTGTAATAAGGCGTTGAATGCCTGTTTCTGGCAATTATTCCTGCTTTCGTCTGCTACTGTTGGCTGCTAAGACCTGGCCTCAGTTTGGGGAAATGAATTTAGTGGCTTTGTCTCACACTTGCAGTTCTGTACTTGACAGTTCCTTAATGCGCGATTTATCTGCCTTCTTGAGCGCGATAAGGAAATAGTTGTACGTCGTCATACGTAAACTTGCCATAGTGCATTCCATCGTGTAGCGTCCATCATAAAACCTCACCGAATTTCTTTCTTTTGTTCCCTGTTTAATGATCATACACAAAGAACGAATTTATGAGAGAAGCTGCTGAAAGAGAAACACCAAAGCCCTCACCTCGTTTACCATTCCTCGTTTTCTTCTTGGCGGTCACAAAAAAGGAGAAGGAAAGAAAGGATGTGAAACAATCTATTCATCACCTGCTAGGCGCGATGCTACTATTTATAGCGCTCTAAAAAAGGATTGCCTATCTTTTCTTTTACTTTATTTTGCAGGATAAGCGTGCAGACTTCGGCCATGAATAGCTCAAGTAGAAGAAAGTGTAGGGTCTGTCAGTTCTTGTTTCTTTCTGTGCTCTTATATGGAGGAAAATTACCATATACCAAAAGTCTGCGGGTGAAGTAATAGTCGTCCGCTTCGATAGAGCCTTAATCTCTTTCTTTCTCGCTTTTTCCTTTCTTCCCGAGAGCACGTAACTGCTTTACATATCTCAAGGGATTTGAGTGTTTTCGACGAAAGAGGTAAGGTAAAAATGAAAAGGAGTGAGGTGTTTCAAGAGCATAGTAGTGGGAACTGACTGCTTGAATGCATCCAATGCATATTTTTTTTTGTGGGCTGATAAATAATTTTGGATAAAGCGTACCGGTGTTGCGACATTCTGTTTCTAAAGCTGAAGTACCTACAGTACACTAGACATATAAAAAAAATAAAAATCAAAGAGAACAGGAAGAAAAGAGATTTGCACATGGCCTTACACGCTTACACGTAGTGTATCTGTACGTTGGTAAGGGCTCTGTTTAAGAGGCCGTAGAAAGAAAACAGGAGAGAAGAAGAAAAAAGAACACCGAATAACATAGGCTAGACGCATGCCAGCTAATGAATAAATTCAGTCTTGAAAGAAACCTGCGATGAAATCTAATCACTTAATGTTCTACGAGAACGAAAGAAAAAAACAGATGTTGTTCTCAGGAGTACGCAGCATCCGAAGGTTATTCTATTAAGTCGTTCCAGTAACCAGCCGAGATTTAAATTATTAAACTGATCCTTTATATGTCCGGTCCTTGAACGTTGCCTTAATCTACTTCCGGTCCCAGTGAGAAACAGTAGCGCCCCGATTAATGATGAGCTGTGGAGGGCGTTTCTTCTCTTCGCCCGCTAATTATCCGCCGTCGAGATTATTTCCTGCTGTTCTTGCGACGGACAGACTGAGATAGGCTTTTTTCTGGCGGTGGCGCCTTGCAAGGTGATCTAGCCGCTAAACTTTGGATTCAGCTGTGAATGAAGAAATCAAGCCAAAACTCGTCCAATGCTACCTATAAAAGAGCACCGAACTCAAGTATCAAGTTCATTGCACATTAACGAATAAATAAATGAATAACTAAAGAGCTTCAAATGTAAGGAAGGATGCAAGATGTTAGGGGACTCCCGGGCGCTTTTGAAAAAGTGACTTAAGAAGAAATGAAGTTAAGATGTAGACACCGAAACATTCACATCTAAGCGCAACGCAGCTCCACTCCAGTAGTAAATAATTCGCCAACGAATCTTGCGAAGCGCGTTTCAACCCTCTATGAACTCATTCCTGAAGTTGGACGGGTGCGTTCGTACCATGGCGTCAGGGAAGATTATTATTTTTGCCTTATTGAGTTAACCATGAAATGTGATGCAATGAGAGGCCCTTCCCTGTGGCGTGCTTTAGCAGCGGCTTGCTCGAGTGGGCTGAGATGTTAACATTATATAATACCCCCAAAAAGGTTCTCCTGTAAGCTACATAAGGTTTTGCGCATTTATTGCTGTTGATTATCCAACAAAAGGCATGCTAGACATCGCGAAAAAACGATAACGATATCCAGATCTCCTGATCCATAAAAATGAGTTGGATGAAACAGTTCGTAATGCCCTACCGATGTCTGTGACATCCCACGTGCGCGTCTTCCCCAAGCTTTTTCTTTCTGTCTATCTTTTTGATGAGATTGCCAAGCGAATAAGCGGAGGCTATTTCGGCTCTGGGAATCCCTCTTCTCCCAAGCAAAGTTAACTTTATAACCGTACAGAATAACTTTCCGGACATACTCAGACCCAGGTGGAAAGAGACAAAAGTTGATAAAGCAACATCACATCGGACCCAATCATGTTTACGTTGCCTTCCTCATGGCGTGACATATAATGAGTGGTCGGCCACGTATGAGTTGTAATTACATTTCGTGCGATTTTTCCCTTGTCTGTTAGTTCCCTGGCCACGCTTGTCTCGTGGGATGCCCGACAAATTAGATCCCTTATATTTTTTTGTGTGTGCTCTAGTGTGGCACGTCTCATGTGGCCCGAATTGTATGTGTATTCGCGAATGCTGTCTAATGGAAATTCGTTGAAAGGGTACCGTGGGTTTGCTCTGTGTTGGCAGCTGCTGCTGTGTACGTGTGCAGGCGAAACGGAAAGAAAAGTTACATAGTGAAGAGGTTGGAGCGTTGTGCGACAATCGTCTGCAAAGGTTCGTGCTGGGGAAGTTTGCATCACGTTTTATTTTTCTTTGTTGCAGCGAACACTCCGCAAAATTAGAAGAATCAACCTGGAATCTTGGCCTGGAGAATTCACGACAGCCACTGCCAAAAGTCACCAATTGAAGGGCCTAGAAGGCATCTGCGGGGTAATGGAACAACTTCTATTTTATGTCGTCATATGGCGTTAACAGGGCATATAGAATTCCGCGAACAATTTAAAGGTTCCGCGTCTTTATCGCTGACTGGAGAGAGTGCTTCACCGCAACAGAATATTGCATGCGGGAAAGTTTGAAGACTGTGTTGCTGGCGTGTTCGGCTCCACGGGAAAGCTGCTTTGCGGCACCACCGAGTTAATTAGGGAGCCCCTACCGCAGCACTTGAAAGCCTCTAGTAATCTGTCCCTTTCTGCTGCTCAGGACGTTATAAAAGGTGCATAATGAAGCAGAAAGTCTCACGATGTGCTCGCTAGAACCGTTTACCCTGGTCTGTTGCATATTTTTCAGTTGTCACTAAATTTGGCCATAGAAACAAGCCGTCTAGCAACACGGAAACACAAGTACTTAGGTGAAACATACCGTACTGAAGCAAGAGTGCTTAGGCGAAGCCTACCATACAGGAGCAAGAGTACTTAGGTGAAGCCAACTGAATGAACGGGGTCGCCAGTTTAAATATTACTCCAGTAGCATGTTTTATTGCGCTAAATACTTGCTCATTGGCTCTCTGTGCAGTCACGTGCCAAGGACTGGGAGATCGTGATATTGAATTCTACGATTGGATGTGCTCAAAGGGCTTTTTCCAGGGTTGTCCCTTACGATTTAAGGTAGATGCCTCCACAGTTACCTACGAAGTGGGCCTAGGACTCGCGTGCCTCCCCCTTTGTCTACCATCACGTTTCATGCACGAGACAGAGTATAGTAATAATAATAATACAGTGATCATAATTATTATTATTACGGCAAAAACAGTAAAACGATGCAACCACCACCCCAACTTATTTAGGAACGGATAACTGTTACTTGCTTCAGAGTTTTAACAAAAATCTGTGGCTTATTTGGTGTGAATATGAGTAACTCCCGGTTTACTAAAGAACTAAAATGTATTAATTCACTCTCACATGAAGCTTTGCGGCACTTCCAGGACAGCCGAATATTGCAGACTCTGCCATGCCTCTTGGAAATTGAATCACTTGATAAAGACTCCGAAATAGCTACGTGCTTATGGCGGCTTCCTCTGGCAGCAACGGCTATCACATAGCCTATCACATCAGTAGTCTCGGCTTTTCCAGAAAAGCTGTATTTCAACAACTAACTATCGCATTTTAGTTACAAACGTCTCGTTTTATGCGCCCTTAAAAAAGAAAATATCACAAGCAATTTCAGACGGCTAGCATTACTTGACGTTGCATGTATATAAAAAAAAGAAAGAAAACAGAAGCTTGTCAAGTTCAAAACACGCACGGAAACAATGCCTTCTGACTCGATGACAGTACAAACTTGAATGAGACTATCGCGTTCCCACATTCGCTGTGACGTCACATGACGTCCGGCGGCACGTCAAGCCGCTTTTTTCTGATCCGGCATGAGCGCGCCATGGGGCTGTTCTATCCCTTCTTTCTACTTGTAGTTGCTGCAAAACTTTCGCAAGCTGTTTTTTGAGGCGCACTTTCGCATCATTTCCCACCGGGTTCAGAAAGCGGCGAATTTGACAGCGACAGTGAAGGACGCGCCAGACGTGTCTGTTCCTCTGGGCTTTGAAGAAAGCCAGGTACGCACATTGCATGTAGAGTGGATACTCCCAGTTCTAATTGCGTCTGTCGCATACCAGGTATTTCCCGGTTTCGGCGTCTCGTTCATTCGTCTCTGTCGACAGAACTTAAGTGTATGCGTACGAGAAGGAAATTTGGTGCTCAACTTCAAGAAAGTACGAGATTGCCTTACGGTGTCTAAGATCATTGCGTGTATAACTAATAATAATAACAATTTGTGGGTTTACGTCGCGAGACGACTGCGATCATGAGCGACGCCACAGGGTAGGACTGCGGCTAATTTAGACCACCTGGGGATCTTTTGACGTGCGCCGGAAATCTCCGACACACGGTGCCAGTAACATTGTTTACCTCCCCCACATTACTACATTATTATTATTGTCGTGTATAACTGATGAACAAATGTGCCTCATTTCATCGTGCCACTGTCCCAATTTTGCTGCAAGGCACGGAACGCTTTCCTATTTTTCGCAGTCTGCCATAGCTTCCGTCCAGCCGAGTATGGCGAGCTTCGTTGACTCTGTTGTGTTATCACGTGGACCGAAGAAGGAAGAAAGAAAAAGAAGTGTTTCTATTGCAAGAAAGGTGCCCGTCAATGGCCATCGTTGAAGCACTTTCCCGGTTCGCTTGCTTTGTGGCCCTTATTGATGAAGCAAGCGCGACAAGCTATAAAGGGGTGCTGCCATAGCTCAGTACTGTCTTGTTGTGTACTGTATTCTCTATGCTGGTCTCTATAAGTCGCACGTGGACTGTGAGACGGCGTGTGCGTAGACATGTGTACCTGTCTGGAGAAATTCTCCAGTCTTTTCCGTCCTCACATTTCGCTCTTCCTCCAATGCCTCTTACTACACTGGCCGCACCAACTCCATTCTAGCGCTCACATTTTTGTTTTCTCGTTTTACTCGCTTCACATGCTTCCACGCGTTGCAGTGTAGTTATGTCAACCTGTGCACTGCCCGTATTTTGAAAGCTCTGTGAACTCAAGGAAAACGCGATAGGTCGTTTAGTGTGAGGACGACATAGATTCTGGACAAGTTGATCTATTACCTTGATTTCAGCTACGTGCGCGGGTCAGATTATCTTCGTCACGGAGTCTAAATAGTACAGAAACGTAATTGACTTCGATAAAATCATCCGTTGAAATGAATGCGTGTTTATGGGCGTTTATAATTCATAAGAAAGGAGACGACATTAAGATCGCCCACGTACTACCAACATAAATGTTGAAGGGTTTCAGAGTTGTAAGGATGTAGTGTATGCCTGTCCCAAAAGTATTTCGTTTATAAATAAAGTGGAGTTTCATCCTGACAAAAAGGAAAAAAAGAAAAAGAAAAAAGAGAACTGTCTAGTGACAGATTGGACGTCTTGTTTATGCGTATTAACATGAGCCACATCCACTCTTCGTGTTCTTTTTTAGTGAGGAGTACTCAGAAGGTTTTCGCCCCCACAATCTCTCCCTATGAATTACACATGTTGCCTGAAGGACACCGACGGGCCTTCAGGAAAATAATGTTTTGAACGCCCATCGTGAAACTTTAAACGTGGTCCTTTTACCACGGTATAGGGCAAAAACATCTCTTTTCTGTATTTTATGTAATCCGTTTTTACTTCCACGTCAATAAAAATAAAATGACATATCTCAGCAGGAATTCGATGTTCCGTTTTCGTAATTTTCTTAGGAATGAAACCGAAACTTTCGTGCTCGTATCATCATTCAACACCGAGTGTCATCGTTATCAACAATTCGCCATCTTAAATTTTGAGGCGGGCAAACAGCATTTGAGCCTTCAAACTCTACTTAAGTGCAGTATCTTTGAATTTATGAATGAAGTACCGTATCGTGCGCTTTATTTCGTCCAGCATCTTAAGCCATTAAAGTATGTCTTCTTTTGAGAAGTCTCGAGCGTCAATCGAGGTGAGTCTTAGCGCTTGCACGCGGAGGAGCCGACGTGAGTGTTATGGTGATTGAAGCCTTGTCAAGTATCACCGTCGTTTTGTCATGTCATATTGCGCGTTTTTGTAACAATACTCCTTCGATCAGGTGCCCAGACGTCACTGCCTCGGCGTCACGGAGCTTGCCATTTTCCTAAGCTCTGCACGGAAGCACCCATGGGGAAACCACCCAAGGTCACATTCCCTGCGTGCATCTCATTCGGTAAGAATGATGCTTAACCTTTTCAGATATTAGATAGAAACAATTAGAAGATGGATGCTTTAAGTTTTCAAACCTTGACTCAAACGTAACGTCGTTTGAAATTCGTCTTCTGAGGCTGGAACACACACAAAAGGGAACGAAATAGCCACACATTTTCAACAGCGGCACGTTTTTTATCGCGCTGTAATATGTCCTATCATTTACGATTCCTAAATGTAATTCCATATGTCAGGCCTGTTATCTTCGGTCAAAAATATTGTTCTAGCCATGGTATTCAAACCCAGGGTATTCAAATAAGAAATAAAAATGACTATTTTCGTTACTGGTTCCATTCGACAAACCCTGCTGGACACACAGCACAGTAAAACAACCTTGCCCGGCTGACCTACGACCGTTGGGGAGGAACGAATTCTACTGTGGTGATTCCAATATTTCAAACTTGTTAACTTACGTATACATTACGTGCTGCATGAGATGTACTAATAGATAGAAGCTGATAATGCGTTAAGTAATAATGGGTTCCTTCCTTTTTTTTTTTCGCGTTACGATATACTGGATTCCCTCGAATGATTTTCCGTACTACAAGATTTCAGGCACACAACCTTTTAGTGACATCCAGCTAAGTTCCTAACAAGCCCCTGATAGGTGGCAAGGATGAAAGACGCCACACATCTCGGGTCTATTCGTTACCGCCATGTACCAGCTGGACTGCGCCCTTGTTGCTTGTACCTATTTTGAGGCAAGGTGGAAACTCAGAGCGCGAAAGCACTTTAATAATACAATTTCACTATGATTTCATCAGCTATAAATTACAACCCCCTCCCCGCTTTCATAAAAGATAACGAAAAAACTTTAGATGCATCATCATGCATCACTTCGCTTATAGCGCCAACTCAACAGCAACACGTTTCGCCCACGATCATTCATACGCGCGTAGCATTGCGGCTCAGTGCCGGTGACTATAAACACCGCCTCCCCTTTAAGAGATCTTGCCGACCATTTGTCAAGCTAGTCCAGGGAACAATAATCATTTCATCACTCGAAAACTCCCAGAAAAAATTTTCACGTTATGGTTCTGATTCTCCATATGCGCCTTAATCAACGCACCAGCAGGGAAAAGCTGGTAGACTTCCGAAGGCGGTTTTTCAAAGCACTCGACGTTTCAGAAAAGGGGAAAAGCAGGTGACGGGTGCACAGTGTTGCCTTTCGACTTACGTGATTCAGCAGAATCCCGTCAGATCATCGGCGGAGATGGAGACGTCCGCACATGGCAGCGAGCAACAGTGGTGTGCGCGTCCAGCGAGGCTTACGAATTAGGCTGGCCCGTGTATCGATTTTTGAGCCCTGTAAGGGACTGTGCCGATGCGACGTCTCTTCGCTCGAGCGCGAGTCCGCAACTTCCCCTGGCGTCCAAATCATCTTTCTCGGCACCTGGATTGGGTTATCGATGAGCAACACTTCGGTGTGCCCGGCAATCCGAGGCCTTCATGTTTGAATTATAACAGAAGGGTGCGACGGGGTGTCAGTACTTTCACTTATTGTAGTCAAAATGTTTCTTTTCTTACTTGCGTCTTCTAGCTTATTTGGTCGGTGGGACTCTTGTATTGAGTCCCGTGTCTGCCGATCGGCAGATTGTTTCGACGAGCGATTCTTGGGCCGACTTCACAGTGATTTACTGGGGCATTTTAGCCGATCTAATCTGGATGCTTCTCCATTGTGTAATGTAATGTAATTTTCCCACGGCGCGTCTGGGCATGTTTGGTTCCCGGAATGTAAGCGTTGTAAGCATCTCTCGTCTGGTGGCCCAAGTCCCGCGTGCAGACTAGCAGGTATAATAAAACACTGCATTAGATGATCGCAGCAAGGCGAAGGGTGCAAAGGACGTGGTACGTTATGCACGATTCAAGAAGAAAAAAAAAAAGGCAATCAAAGGACCCAAAGGAAAAAGACTGTGAAAACAAAATCATAAAAGTACGTGGATGAGGAAGGGTTGCATGCGACCAGCTGTTGCTGCGTTTGAGTGTTTTTTGACTTGCCCCGAAAGAAGCTTTTCAGCTGACACATATGAATGGTTATATACCAATGCTGAAAGTTACGCCGGAGCGTCACCTTCCGGGGTCTCTCCTGCAAGTGCTCTCAATTATTGCCAAAACCAAAGTTATGTCAGTTTCACGAGTGAAAACGCGTTTTATTTTTGATTATGCTTTTCAGAGTATTTGCCTAGAAAGGGTGCAACATTATAAGTATTTGGGTATTTTCTTATCGCATGATTTGTCTTGGAAATATCATGTTGA
>JARGYV010084407.1:0-10811 GCA_029532675.1 Ornithodoros moubata
TAGGCGGACGGGACTAGGCAGGACTAGGCAGACGGCGCTGCCGTCGTAACGTAGACCTAACCTTACCCATACAAATAAACAATTAACGTTCTAACTCCCTATCTGGTCCGTCCACGTCTTATTCTTTCTTGTATTATACACTTCAAACTCCACCTCTTCACCTCTTTTGTATAATCGTTTTTTTCAGGGGCTAACATAGACCACTGACAGCAACAACAACAAGGCGCTACCCCATTTCAGTTGGGCTATGGTGTGTCGAATATGATGAATCAGGAGATGTGTTGATATGGCGGTTGTGATGGGAGAGAAGGTGGCTATAAGGTCGAAGGAGCGTGGGACTACAATTTAAGCATGCTGGTGCTTTTGAGGAATGTTACGATGTGACTGGAAGCCGTTCTGCATTCGGTGGTATAGAGTCCCAGGGCCAAGGATGCACGCTAAACTAATTGATCTTTCTGATATTGATTTTCCCGCGAAGGTTATGTAAGAAAAGTTACGGTTAAACCAACATAAGGCAAGTGACGTGCTCTCCGGAGGTCGGAGAGCGTCGTATGTGTTACACGTGCGGTATGTCGGCTCATGTGGCATCATGTTGCCCGTGCCGCAGTGTAGGACTGCGGATAATTTAGACCACCTAAAGATCTCTTGACGTGCGCGCCGGGAATCTCCGACACACAGTGCCAATAAGAATGTTTACGGGTAGCAGATAAGACGAAAATCTCCGTATTTTTCTTGTTATATTCATCGTCATAATCATTTGTTGAGTTACCGCTGGCGACCCGTCTTTCTTCTCAACCTGGAAAACGCCACAGAATTGGCTAACATTATCGAATCATTCGGAGGTGATATCAGACCCATTAGTGGTGTTTGGCAACAAAGAATCGTAAAAAAAGAGGAAAGGCTGTTTATTGTGCAGTTATGTTTCCGAACTACTGCCTTCTTGTGAATTCGGCACAGCAGAATAGCCACAGCGTCGTATAGGTCCTACACATCATGGTTACTGCTCCCTGCGTTCATCTACTTGAATAGATTAACAGCATGAGGACATGGGCCGGGCCGTCTAAAGCCTTTAGCGTTTCGAGCGCGGTAAACACAGCAAAACCAATTGAGCATCGTGTTTGTAGTATTTGGAAGATGTTGAAAAGAAACCTGAAAGTGAGAAGAACGCGATAGAAAATTACGGACCATCCCTTGTTGAGAACCTTCGAGCACCGGGCCCTATCAACAGTGGGCCGCCTTTATTATCGATTGAGTGTATATCTCCGCGCATCCCTTGCGGAATTCACGTGAGCTGTCTTTCAAACCGAATCGAGAAAACTCTACAGGGGACAGTTGAAATGCTATGCCTCTTCAGTTTATTCTTCTCGTACATTGAGCACAGAAAACGAGAAAGGGAAATATACCTATGGAAAAGTAGAAAAGTACAAAAGCAACAAGAAAAGAAAGGAAAGGGTAAAAATAAAATAGAGTAAAAAAATAACGTCGTAAAGGAAAGAAGAGGAAAGTAGAGAAAAAAAAATTAAGTGCAATAGAGAGTACAATGAAGCACACAGACACAGGCAAAGCAAATTGCCGTTCTCTTTGCTTTCTGTTATCTATTCTTATCTTTCCCTTATTGCTCCTTCTTCTGCTTTTGGTACCGTTAGCACGGTTGAAGCACACTACGGCCGGCAGTTAGACAGAACCATGGACGTGAAGCACGAGCTAGGCATCGTCAACACGTAAGCCTTTCTGCTCAATGAGGCTGTTCATAGATACCGTACGCGGACATTGTTCCTTACATAGTGGACCCAAGAAGCACTAGAGTAGTTCACTAACTCAGACATTTAAGAAGAAAAGTGTAATTGGAAGCCGCTGCCCCATGTGGGACTCGTCAAATCCATTATCTATAATTACTGGAACTACGCTACACTGACCCAACCACCAGGAAGAACGCAACCTCAAAGCTCCCGCAATCGGGCATGGCTGCTTATTTTTCTGAGCCTTCCGACGGCTTCGGTGAGATTGTCGGGTGATCCAATTTTCTGCGAGCCCGAGCTAATGGGCGAAGTGACGGAATCCAACTCGAACGCCGGACCGGAAATGCTGCTTGCATCCCATATCTAGCACTGACCCTCCCATGCAGACTACTGGGGACAACAGCGAGTCTCATTTCCGCACGCAAATTTGGCGTGCCTTCGGGAATCGCTTTCAGCCTCGGAGCTAGCCGCTTCCAACAGTGTTCGGTTCTCAATTCGAACACGCCGTTTGCAATGATTACCTATTGTGTTTGTACGTAATAAACATCTCTGTTAATATGTCCATGATTGCAGTCTACTGTCAGTTTCTGACAATAGAGAGTTTTGATACAGTGTACGCAGGCAGACATTAAGTAGCTGCGTACATACGTGAATATCGCGGTCAACCCTTACGTACACAGTACGCCGTGCAATTCTTGTAACGAGACTGTACCATTGGTTACAGGATTAAACATGCATACGCATAACAACCTGCATTCTGCTCTAGTGGTAATTGCAGCGCCATCTATCAGTGTTGTAATTAGGCTTCGCAGGAGGCAAAACATAATGGGAAAGCACGACATATACAGCGTCCTACAGTGTCCCCGCGTTCCAAGCCCTTTGGTGTCATCGTTCCCTAAAGTTTGCATGGCATTTGCCATTAATATTTCATGTGGTATATGACGCCACATACGTTAGAGTAGTTTCGTCGTGGATGTTACGCTGGTGTAAAAACGGGTGGGGCGGATTATGAAGCCCAAGATGAGGCTCCCCAGGTGGGAGCGGCCGATATTTCGGTATTTCGCACAGAGGCTGTGCTTCTGGGCTCTCTTGATCTCATTGGCAAGGTATAAGGTATTTAAGGACTTCGGGACTCATATGGCATGCTTAATTATTTGGGAAAATGTAGCCAGTGACCCGTAGGACTAGGGTGAACACTCTTCGTCCTATAGGACTGCTTCGTTAGTGCGCAACATCGGGTTAGTGTTGCGCATGAGCACGTACACTTTCCACAGCAGGTATAGCTCAAGTGTTATCCACGGCAGCGTTTCGCTAGATGCAAATTTAGCGTACAGGGCGCAAATATGTACGAAAAGCTCCTTCATGTTCTTTGGTATTACTGACTTGTTAGACGAGCCATTTAATTGCCGTCTCATCTTCCATACATTTAGCTCTTCAATGCCAAATTCGTTTATACGTTTTCGCTCATATAATACTTTTTTATACCTTCATGTCATTTACGTTCACATTATTACGAGATATTAGGTCTTTTGTCTTCCAGGAAAAAGTCTTACTGAGAAGTGCATGAAGATCCACTAGAATCATACTGTTTCCGTGGTGCTAAGTGGGCATTCCGCAGTTTGCTGCTATATGTCTTTTTGTGTCCACCTGTGTGTGCAGTTTCATTATTGTGACCTGACACACTGAGAAGACTGATAACTAAAGTTGGTGACTATCGATGACATTATATAATTATTAACGGTCAGTGCGGCAAGAACAACAACAACAGATACTCTAATGATGATGATGATGATGACATGGGGTATTTGACTGCCAGAGACGATAGCCTACCACAGCACAGCAGAGGCATTCTACCCAGTTTCGTACGATGTGCGATCGTTAGGCGCCTACCATTACCAGTGCGAGACATATCGTGCTGAATGTTCAAGCAGCTACGCTTGGACATCGTACAACTTACCTCTCCTACGCTTCGAAGTACTCTGCAGGTCAGATTATACGATGTTAACATTCTATGTAACACGCCTCATCCATTTCGCATGTATACATGCACAGATATCCTAAAGTTTGCATCATCATCTAATCCACCAGGGCCCATCATCTTAACGACTTTCTGTTCCAAGTTTTCTAATTAGCCATATAGCGATGCCACCACTATAGCGAGAAGATTATGTACAATGATTCTTCGGAAAGTTTCGGGTACTATAGCGACGTATACACGGGTAATTTCTTCAGAGCAGCGTTTCGGTCCCGTAATTACGAGGATTTAAGCCCGGGAACAAATACGAATAGCACGGTAGCGATGTACACGGTACTATTTTATCACGTGTACAGTACACAAGGACACACGTATGAAGGGATGACAATAGCAATGAACTACTGTTCACCCTTTCTGCGAAAAGAGCAAACAGTGCTATAGTTAACATGGAAAGCACAACAACGTGAAAAGGCTTGGCGTGGGTAAAAACTTTCAGATCGGATGGAGGACCCGGAGTTGATGAGGTTTAGTGGAACACTGCCGTACAACTTTGCGCAGCCTGAATGTACAATGGTCAATACGCTACTGGTTGTTCTTCACTGCTTTGCGCTCCTCCCGAAAGCACTTCAGGCTCTGTTGGGATGGAGAATACGGTCGCATAGTACGACTCACGTTGTACAAATGACTATGTTGCGCTACCAAGACTGTGCCTAGTGGAGACCGGGTAACGAGGCGATTTCAAGAAAACTTAGGGATAACAACGTTACAGCAAGGGGTGCCTGATGTTCATCAGTCAAGCATACAGTGGAGAAACGTGTCTGAACACTCTGTGTGATAGTGTTCAGCGGGGATCAGCCACTATCAGAAAGTGGGACGACGAGCGCTAGGGAGCATGTATTTGCGCACAATATATTTCTACATAACCAAGACTGCTAGCATGAGTTGGCAGTATCAGAATGCGATTCAATGACATTCCCTGCACATGTTCCAGTATGCTTCGAGAATACCATCTGCTACAGGAAAGGTGGATTCGCGAATGCCAAGTGTTGCCAGGCGCTCTAGCGCAGCATTCGGGTCTATATAAGAAACCCAGGACCTGGTGGGGCAGTGGTCGAATGCTCGTAGTGTAAATAGCACAACGTACAGTTCAGGAGCTGTCGAGCGTTTGCTATATCGCAGAAGGTGAAAGCAGCTGCATATTATAGTGTCTGGGAGAATGCAACAGTGGTCCCGTTTGGTCGAGCATTTATGTGTACATACCTGTGTGAAGTATGCATGAAGAACATTCGTCGTGTTCGTTTCGATTGTGCAACTGGGTACCGCTAAGCTATGTCGAAGACGGAGCTGCGCAATATACTGGGCGCTGACGCGGCAGACGTAACCTTCGCTGCTCAGAGATGTGCCGTGTCTTACTGTATGTTATGGTATGGTATGGTAGCAAGCAGAGATGCTGCGACCAAGTCACACTCAAGTGGGGCATATCGTGCACCTGTTGCAATGCGCAGCAATAATAACCGTACATTAGCCGTGTAGAATACACGTATTTGCTAGTGCTCTGATTAAGGCGGCATACAATATGCCAGGGTTGGGCTGACCTTCTCATTTCAATAAGCATATTTTTTCCATCGCCCCTCCATGAGTCAGTCGAGCTTACGGTGCTCTCACAGCAACCTATATCTTAGATATATATGCTAGATATAATGAATGGATCATGGTAAGACGCTGCCAAGGCGGCAGTGAATTAGTTGCCGACTGGTTTATTGATACTAGAAGGAATTTCGGTCTTAGTCAACATCTGGCAAATTTCTCCTGCAGCAGCGCGTTTTTGTCGACGTTATGACCCACTTTACTCTGAAAGTAACGTTGACTGTGATGTTCTTGGGTCAAGTTGCAACACTGGCATACCTGCGAACAAAAAACGAATGCACTCGAGAAAATAGGCCTTTCCTCTGTCACGAGGGCATCTGGAATAGGCGATTAAAGCAGACACTCTGCTCCCAGAACGACTTCAAGAACGATTCCTTCTTCGTACGAGAAGAGCGCAAGAGCACATTTAGTGCCCGACCAACCTGATGAATGAAACCATTACCGCGACGCTTAATATCGCCCACGTAGAGACTTTGCTCGAAACGATAACTAAATTTAATTGGATGGAAGATATTTTCTTTTCTCATGTTGCTCGGTTTTTGCCTGAGGACAGCCCTAGCAGCTATTTTCAATCCGCATATTCGTCTCCCCATCTTTCATTGCAATTAAAATAATAATAAACCTAATAAAGAGAGAAGAGAAGAAGAGAGAGAAAACAACTTCGCAGGCTGCACATAAGTAGAATAATTTTGGAACACAGTGCTTATTGGGTCCTGGGGAACAATTTAAAGTGGCTGCAGTATCCGAGCTTGTTAAACGTTAGTAATATTATTGTAGTTAGTAGTGTGTGCATTGCCTGCAGTTTCGGTGTATACATACATCGTGTCATAAACTTTTCTTTGAGAACCTTACTACCTTGTTCGCATCCTACACTCTAAAATGGGACTTCACCGCATAACATCGCATATCACAGCATTGCATAAGTGACACAAAAAGGCGTACGTCGACCGTTTTTGACCAATACTGTGCGTGAACGATATGACTTCGACTGGAGATCGGTTTACGCCGTGTTATGCGGTGAAGTTCCGCTTTTAGAGTGTACACTTGCTCATCTCCGACTTTCTCATCAGAGCTCATCAGAGGGGCGAGAGAAACGCGTGCGTCTGCGTATTCGAAAGTAACCAAAACTTAGAGAAAAAGAAAAAAAGAAACTTTTAATAAAATTGCGAACTAACGGTTCCGCCGATTTCGATTCCGAAAAACTCGGGAACATCACAGGAATGTTATCTACCATTGTTACCCTTAAACGAGCCTTTACGTCCAATACTTCAAAAGCCAATTAGCGCAAATGAATTAATACAACGTTCAAATAACTTTCTGAACGTACTCATAAGGGCGAACCACTAGCGTAGAGCCCGTCGCCCATAGTCGCATTTTGGAAAATATCTGAAAAAAAAAAAAAAATGCCGCAGTTAGCTGAGATACCCTGTATAGATTGCTTCAGTGGCTCAGCTGAGAACTTTTTAGTGCTTAGAACTTTAGAGCTGAGGATGCATTTTCATTCGCGAATTATGCCTTGTATCTCATTTTCGTCTTTCCCTGTCCAGTTATTTTACGAAAGTAAGTTTCCCCTTTCCGATGTATTTAGACACACACAACAAGTGTCTCATACAGTGGGAAGATAGCGAGTTTTATTAACGTATAGCTCGGGCTTTTCGTGTTCTGGTATGCCAACGTTGGTCCATGTCATGTATCAACTCTCCATGCTCTCCGCCTTGTAGTATTCGAACTTATACAGCTATAAAAGCGACTTTAAAATTTTACAGGTAATAAATTATTGATGTAATTCATACCACGCGCCACTACAATCACAGAAAAGTCAAACTATGCCTAGGATTTATGAGTTAATATTTATTGTCTAATGTGGGAAGAAAAGAAAAAGTACATGGTAAGGCAAATCAAATGCGTATATGACTTGAGGAAAGGAAAGAAAAACGGATCACAGACGGGTTGACGGGTACTCAAAACACGCATCTGTTTAGCAGGACGTAAAGAACCACAGATGATCTTAAAGGCTGTACTTCAGTTAAACAACAGCAGTAGTTTACCTTTACTAGCATGTCACAACAAAGCATACGCCTACCATTTCCCACAAATCAGACCAGTGAACGATACCGTTCTAAATGGTTATTGATTATCCCGGTGTTATGCGATGAAGTTCTGTTCTTAGAGTGTTATGTTTTGAATGAATCCCCTCATTTCAAAGTAACCAATGAATGTTGTTGCATCACTGCAGTGCCTGCACTATTTAATTAATCACGTCGCCTGCATTAATTTATCTTCGACTTTTTGGATTCCCTGCCAATGTGAACAACGCGAGTGAAATACAGTGTAGCATGGGTTTGAGTTTTGATTGATTATTTACTTATTTAGTTTGATTTCAATGTCAGTCACGACGTACTATACGCACTTTCTTTTGTTGTTGTCCTTTTGTATTAATATGCTGCGACACACCGACATTTAGCTAGCTCCCATTCGCTTCTTTCCTGCACTCTGCACTGTTTAAGACTCTTTATATTATTCTTTGCTCGGGATCGTGGTATGAATCACTCCTGCTGTCCCAGTGTTCTGGGATTTCTTCACGAGTCGTATAATCCTATGTGTGCTCTGTGGCAAAAGGAAATTCACACACTGTCGTCGGCATCGATATTTTTCTTTGGTGCTACCTCCCTTATCTCCGGATGTGTTACATAACTTTTGCAGTCCTCCACGAAGTTTCTAAGCTTTTTGCGCGTTCCATCCTCACCCTCAGTCACGGCAGATCACAGTATGTGATCACACTGCCCAGAACAGTGCTTGTTCTAATGTTCCACGGAACAGACATCGTGCGAAAAACGCGTCCGCACAAGATACTGTCGTGTGCATTTACTCGTAGGCCAACACAAGGCCGTATTATGTGTGTTACAGAAACGTACAGTACACGGACGCTGAAAACGGGAATATCATACAACTCGACTATAGTTCCGTAAAACCGACGCACACATCCGTGAGAAAGCCTAGCTCATTCCACCCAAAGGAAATATGAATGATACAGGACGTGTAGGGAGCAGGAGCAACTGTTTATCTACGTCAGCGGCCCAGTCATCGAATTAACCTAAGCAGCCTGATGTACTGAAAGTCGGATGCATCAGAGGTGGACCTATTGATAAAGGTTAATTTTGTAGTTCGCAGCGCGTCAGAAAAGCAGCGACAAAGAGATAAGACACCAAACGACCACCCCTAATGCGCCGACTTTCAGAACATTGTGCTGCTAGTGAAGCACCTTTCGAAAGAAAGCAGTTGTTCACTCGCTGGCGTGCAACATTTCCCAAACACACACTGGCTGATGACCGCATACACCTCCAGGGTGACATGCTCATGCGATGAAGCAGAAATAACTTGGACCCGCTTTTTTTTTTTTTTTCTTCTTCTTCTTCTTCAGCCCCACTTAACATCAGCGCCTGTTCAGCGTGACGAACGAGCTCTCCTCCTCCACCTGCACAGAGAGGTTTAGACTGGCGCGGTAGAATCATCTTGTAAAGAATTCAAGCGACGTATGCTCGAGTCTGGCGCAGCTACTGCTTGAACGGGGAACTTGCGCTCATTTTTCAACCCAGTTACCTCGCGGTTAAGGCCCTCACTGCGAGGCTTGGGAGCCGCCGTCTTCACTTTTCTGTTCGCATTCTTTCTTTTCTTCCTTTTTTTTTCTTTTTTAGACACGGTATTCCCGACAGACCACCTATTACGCACAAGTTATCGCATACTTGTTGTGCAGCGACATCAGCATATAAAGGGGAGCCAGCTTTAATGGCCGGAGTGATACGTGCCGTTGCTGGACCGTCGTGCCCTAGAGACCTCGAAATTAGGGAATTAAATTAACGTTTAGCGAACACTATAGCTCCAGCCTCTTTCTGGCAAACATGCTTGAACGCGGGTCGTAGAGAACGAGCGTCCGTTTTTCGAGTCACGAAAGAGGACCATCGTATGCAGCTAGACACATGGAAGTTCTTAATCGTGGAACCTGCTGTCTATGAAAACATCTGCTTCGCATAAAGAGGTTTATCTAATTATCTTTCCATCTCATTATCACTCCATCAATTATATCATTACTTTGGGATTGCTTTGGAGGCGTTCGGATGCGTAAGCTTCTTGAAGGCGCATCGATGCCTTTTGTAAGTTGATGTAGTGGAAACATTCGCTCCATTGTTTTGAGAAATATTTAATTTGACATAAAAGGGACTTGTAAGCACTCAATGCCCTTCAACCACTCATGGTCTTTCGGACACCATCTAGGCCGTTACATCATAATATTCCTGTGTAGAAGTCCCTGATGTTTATACAAGCTTACGACCACGGAAAAGCGCGCCTTTTATGCAATTATATTAACTTTCTTCAAACTACATCCAGTGACGTGCTAAAGACGTGATTCACGTCACATTTGTTCACCAGGCCCGGTGGAAACGCTGCGAATGTCTTCAACTCCTTCTTTGAGAACTGATACAACTCAGGCACTGATATAAACTGGCACAACTCACGCATTGGAGACTGTCGTTGGCGGGTATCGTTTCCTAGAAGACACAGTGGCAAAGGTTGTAGTGTGTGGGAACGACGTGAAACCCGACGTGAAGCCTACACCAGGCGCATAAATTACCGCCGCTGCAGTTTTTACAGGGTCACCAATCCATCCTTACACGAGTCAAAGTGTGCGTTCAGCGAAGCGCGAACGTTCTTGACGTTATCATTCCGCCACATATCTCTTCGTTTTTACCAAGTCTGCTTCACGTCTTCACTATAGTGAGAGTGTGTTTGTATGTATCTCTCTTTAGTGGCTTCGATCCGTGTAGTACAAAGATGATTACGTTTGTATCGATCGCTATCTCCTCTTCGGAGTTCAACTGTTAAGGCGTCCCAAATTAAAGCCACCTGATCGACCGCATAATCCACGAAAGAAGGAGGGGAAGAAAAATGGTTTGAGAGAAATGCGATAAGGAGGTGTAAACTCAATTACGGACTAAAGTTTCTAGAGAGATCAGTCGAATGACTAGCCTTGTTTTGCTGCGCTTCATGAAAGAATTATTTTATACGTTCGCCCCTCGTGTTCATCTGCGTTAAAAGTTTTACGCTAGGGTTAAAACAAAACAGAAAGGGCCACTGGCATACACAGGGTGTTCAGAACAAGAACAACCCCACATCAAAAAAAAAAAAAAAAAAGGAAAGAAAGGAAAAGAGCGGGGCATTGCACATGAAAGGGACCCCCAGCTATAGAGTGTTGTTCGTCATTGAAATAGCATCAACGTATTTTGTTTGCTCATTAATTAAGCAGTTGACTGGAATGAATTACGTAACTTTTTAAGTACAGGTGCCACAACGAAAATGCCGATAGAGAGGTTGTGAGGAGCAGAGTCACGAGGCCAGGAATTCCCGTGGATTACTTATCTTTCTCTTGCAGGTCGTGTTTTTTTTTTTTTTTT
>JARGYV010084410.1:0-14540 GCA_029532675.1 Ornithodoros moubata
TGCACATTACAACAGAATCAATTCTAGAATTTTCTATGAACATTTTCGAAGCTTGAAGCGTGAAGCTTGGAATCAAGCTGACTTCTCTCTGTTACCGGATAAAAGAATATCAAGATTGCACAAAAACAAAAGGGATTCTGTCGTTGAGCTGGCAAATCGAATGTACATAACAAAATGAAACCAAACAGTTTCACCATGGAAGACAGAACTGTGCAGAATGCTTTAAACCTTGGGTGTGTACGACGAATAAAGCAGAAATGTTGAGAGGTAAAGAAACTCGGCTTGATGACACGGCTACAAAAAAACTAATAAAAGTGGTCCCGCAGCCTGGCCCAAAGACTAATAATAAGGCTGTCTACATTATTCACAGAAATGTCAATAAATGCTAGGCTCACTGAGGTGTCTGATGACAATGCATATGAACTTATTCTGGGGTAGTAAGAGGGTAGACATAGAAGCAGACGAGGGTGTCACTATCGCTGGCAACCTGCCAAGCTGAAGTGTGTAGCATCATGCACCACCGACACCGATCTGGAGGCCAAGTGTAAAGTATGCATTTTTTACCTATGTGTACCTGCTGCCTCCCACAGTATGTACCACACAGCTGTTTTCTTTCTGTATTTGTTCCGTGCATGGAGGGATGTATACATATACAACTGTTTTTCTGTCTTCATTAGGTGAGGCACGGAACGCGAGAATCTGCAAAAGCTATATTTTACCGTGCCTTGCAGAGCTGCCCCTGGGCTAAGGTGAGTCTAAGGATTGGGCACTCTGTACCTAAATTCAGTTTCTTCAACTTGTCTCATGCCCAGGTGCTGTATATAGACGGCGTTCGAAACTTTCCCGAGTGTCTTCAGGAGGTTGCGGACATGTTACTAGAAAAAGGACTCAGACTACGAGCTCCAATTGAAGAAGTGCAGTTGCTCCTGGACCATGCAAGTAAGGAGGACTCGGAAAATCAGCACGAGGAAAACCCTTCCGCAACGGAAGGCCCCAGTGTTGTTGAAGAAACGTGAATTAAAATATTTTTAGGTCTCGTAATTTTGAGTAAGAAACAGATTAGAGGCTGGTGGTGCATCAGTTGACACCAAGGGCATAGTACTGAAGTAACCATGAATGGCAAAATATGATACAGGGTGTGTGCCTTGATACCGTCTTGAGATAGACCATAGTTATCATATACAGTCACTGTACGCAGCGTGATTTTACGATGGGCGTTCAAGTCGAACAGGAATTTATCTGGGCAACCAATATACGTAGGGAATGGGGTCACATTACCAGTGTCTACGGCGTGAGGGCCGTGTTTGTGGTGGTTTTCACAGTGGAGGATCATCGACTAATTCTGAGCGTCCACCGCGACCGCAAATATATTGTCAGAAACACTGTGTTTAACAACTTTTATGTTTTGCTGTTTCCGTGCAATCCCTCCTATTGTTCTTTACCCTTTCGTGCGCAGGGTCAGGCACACACTAGCATAGCGTTTTCAGCTACTTCATGTAATGGCATGAATGTATATAATTGGCAATGTATAATAATGCGAAGTCTCTGTTTTAGAGAAAATGGCGTCCGTTGCATTTCAGAGAGCTTCATTTTAGATTCCTCCCTGGGCCCTCGTTGAATGTCGTCTGTTCTAGACAAAGGTTAGTAGCGTTGGGGACATACTGCTCATGTCCAGAACAGGCCCGCATTCAATGATGTCCGTTCGTGACAAAGGTTCGGTTCTTCACGGGATCTCCCCTTGCACACTTTATTCCGTGCACTCTTTCCTCGTCCTGATGCGCACGGCCGTAGCAGCGAAGCCCCCAATTCATCCTGTATGCCATACTGCGCCAAAAAGGCGTTCTCTAGCTGTCTTCTCCAAAACGTTCTCTCTCTAAACTGCGCTTCTCTAAAGGTAGTCTAGTTTCCTCTAAAATGTTGCTCAAGCTGCTCTCTCTAGTAAAATTCTTGCAGAGACGAGTTCTGAAATCTCGATCATGAGTGTTCCTCCATTGGCTTGCGTGCTTTAGTAGTACATGAGGAAGAAATAGAAATTTCAAAAATGTGATCGTTAAATATATTTATTTATTTTTTCTCACATCATCGCAAGGATGACTCATATATATATATTTGGCAAGTACCTGCACATTCACCAAGTTGTGTTCTATAGCAAGAAAAGTTAGTTATCGTCTAAGTCGGAATTGCTGTAGGAGCATTACTCTATAATGGATGTATAATAAACCACCCGTTACTGACGAGCGAACAACCCGCACGATGCGAGCGCGTCCTTTGGAGCAACCATAGGCGAGACTTCAGGGCACTCAAAGGCCACTGCGAAGTCGGTTACGTATTTGAGGGGACCATTGATCCTGTCCACGTCACTTTGATTGTGACTGGGATCGCTACACATGCTTTCCACGTATTTCAAGTAAAACAGCTGGGCCCTAGACATCATCACCAGCTTCCAGGCCTCCTTTACAGTATGCCAGTCCGGTGCGGGTTGCAGCGCCAGTAAAACAGACTTGAGTGCCATAACGTGTGCGACAAGTGCGTCTGTTTCGCCTATGGTCTCCCACGGCTTGCGAGTGTCATCCGTGAAACAACTCCAAGTGCTTCTGATGTTCTGCAACGTCTCGTCGTCCCACCCGTCGTAGGACATCAGGTAGCGCCACATGAGACGGGCGATGCGGACACCAAGGACAGGCATGCTCAGGAATTTGCTGCTGTTGGAGCCGAAGGACGTCGCCCGGTAGTAGCCGGCGGACACCCGAATGTAATTATTCTCCGTAAGAACGGCGTCGTAGAATCCGAAGGTGATGTTCAATAGAAACGCCTTCTCAAGCTTCACCTTCATCAGTGTGCTCTGGTAGCTGAGCATTTTGAAGTAGTTGACTCCGAAGTTCCTGTCCGTGACGTCGGGAACCTTAACTGTTGGAACCATCAGGTCAGATGGAAGGAGGAGCTTGATTTTTTGTAGCCTTGGTTTGATGGCGTCACTGTCTGCTCCTTTGAAGATCTTACTTTCGACCGCGAGCGTGGACACGTTATCGACTAGCTGGTCGAAGATGGAGCGGAACTCAGCGTCTCTCTCGGGGTTTGTAACAGCTTGGACGTACAAGGTTTCCCACAAGTGGTCCGCTCGATTCAGTTCCAGTTTACAGATATGGGATATCTGTAATCCGGTCATGTTCCTTACGAAGTTGGGATCCCTCGTGACCTTGATGTAGGCGTTGTACACGAAAGATGTTACGACGTACACCATGCTAAGCGGCTGCTTGCGACTGATGGCTCTGAAATAGTCGGAAAGATACTCCTTTCCAGGGTGCGTAATCCAAGGAGTTGGAATTCCAACGACTTTGGCAAGGTTCCGCCACTCTACATCGAAGAAAGAAGAAATCGCGTTGAGCAGTGTAGCGGATTCCGTAACAGTTATACTGGACGGTGGCGTCGGTAGTCCGTTTTTCTCAAACTTGAGAATGTCTTCAACCTTAACGGACATCTTGAACCTGTTGTTGTACACTGCCACTACGCGATCTAGGCAACTGCGCCTCTTCTCCCACAGTGCCAGGGCCGCATTATGGTGGACCGTGATTTCTGTTACGTTATCCTCGATGTTCCAGTGCAGCACACCGTTGATCCCGTATAATCCAAACATGGTAACGCAGAACTTGATGATTTTCCTCATATCCATTTCCTTTCGCAGGTAGAACGTGTCCAGAATTCCCGTCGTCATCTCGGAGCAGAGAACGTCCGTGTCAAGGATTCCGTTCAAGCATGAGCGGTAGTATCCCGAGAGCGCTTTGCCAGCCGTGGTGTTCATGCTCGATCCGATGCCCTGAATGATGTCGCCCTCGTAGATATCCCGCAGATTCAGCTCCTTCGGCTTGTTGAAACGGATGCGGTTAAAGCACGTGTACAGGTGGAAGTCCGCGCAGGGGTCGAGGGACGCGTTGATGGTTCTTAACAGCATCTTCACTTCTTCGGGACAGCAGAAGGGCATGCCACGTATGGTTTCTCTGCTCTTGGATCCAATGGCCAGCAAAGCAGCGAATATTGCAAAGACGAAGAGAAGTGTGGCAATTATAGCTACCGAAAGGGGCACTGTAGTTTTCCTTTGGTGATATGTGGAACGGCTCGGAGTGGGACAGACGGTTGCCGAGGTGCTCGCAATCGCTCGCGGTGGTACACTTAGGTCGACTACCCGCCGAGGTGTTGGAGAACGAGAACGGGAGACCGGGGTCGAGAGAGAGAATGCAGAGCCTTTGGTGCATGGTGTTCGACGGCCGGTTACGCCGGTAGGAGTGATCATGGTTCGGGAGAATAAACAGCGGCTACAGTAGCGTGCGATCGTTGAATCCGTGCAAGGTGCCACTTCGTCGCCGGTAGAGTTGTCCGAAATGTACCGAAACCTGTAACAAAATTGATCAGAACCTCGTAAGTCTGCTTGGAATATAAAGACTCTGAGAATGCACGCGGGGCGTGCTTGAAACTTTGTTCTCTTCCTTGGTTCATCTACCAGACCTGCAAGTCACGAGCAGCCGTAATGGAGAAAATATGTTTTCCTAAAGAGCGCTCCAAACTTCTTCCTAAATGATATTTTGGTCCCCAAGAGGATTTTAGCCCAGATGAATCAGTCATAACCTCCTAAGAAAAGAAGTTAAGTAGCCGTGGTTCCTCTGTGCGGGCTGTCGTCGCTACAAATCGGCTCGATGATTATGTTGACACTGCTTCTGTTTGCTTGGCTATTCACGTGTCAAAACCGATGAAGAATAAAACTATGCCGACAAAGGACATTGAAGTACGCTTTAAAACTGAAGAAACTCGACCGTTTTATGAAGCTGAGAGACAAAAGCTGTTTGGCCGCACGGTTTATAAGAAAGCGGACGCCGAACGTCAACTCTCCCGAAGTGGGACCGCCACAAGTCGCTTGGGCAACAAAATATGATCAGTCGACATGAATTTTCTGCCAAATTTATTACTGCTCCTATCTAAGCACAAAAATTTGTTGGAGAGAAAAAGCGCCACAACCGAACGCGTATATCTTTAACCTTCAGATGATGTCTGGGTCGACGCATTCGATGATGTCTTTGAGGTCTTCTGTCTTGTTGACGTTTTCTTTCCTCGTGTAGGTAGGACCATAACGATCAGAGGTTGCGTTGGTGGTGGGCAGGGTAGTGACTCTGGTTGCTCGGGTTCCGTCATGGCTAGCATCAGTGACTGCAAGGTACTTACGGAAATTCCATCTTCGCGCTGCGATGCTGCTGGGGTAGTAGTCGAAGACAGTGGTTCCTTCGCTGATGTCTTTGACTTGGAAGACTTTGAGGTTGGCGATGTCTTTGATGACTGAGCTGGAACTGATTTCGCTTCAGTTGTCTTGGGCGATGTTGTTTTGCTTTGCTTGTTTCGCTTCGTCGACTTTCTCATGTCAGACGATTTTCTTCTCGTCTTTTTGACTATGTACACTTCGGTGTTGTCGTCGCTTTCGCTAAAGCTGACTTCGAGGCTCGATGTAGGCTGTGGGGATTTAACTTTTTGCGGCGGGGGCTTCGGTTTCTCGCTTCGCGCTGCCTTTTTCTCCGGCTTTTGAGCGACTTGCTTTGCCGTAGTCTCTTCGGACTTCTTTGACGATGCGGATTCCGTGCTCTTAGCAGCGACGTCAGACTTGGACCTGGTTGCTTTTGTTACTATGGTGATTGTACTGCACAGCACGCCCTCGTCATCTTCTTCGATACTATATGACTTCACAGATTTAGCTCTAGGTTTTCTTTTTGGCGATTTCGAATCCTCTCTCTTTGTCGACCCAGCCTTCTTCGTGGGTTGTGGCGCAGAGTCGGCGCTGCTGTCTCGGTGGGTTTTCGAACCTGCGGAACCAGCATGCTTCCGCTCAATCTTGTCTTCTGCACTGTCTTCATAACTCTCTTCTGTCACGTAGCCCGATTTCGAAGTGATCTCCTCTTGTTTAGGCTTAATAGCTGCAGAAATCAGCACCACCACATCCTCTTCATCTGGATCACCACGGATGCTTGTGGATCGCGATCGAGACTTGTTCCCACCCTCCGCAGCACACTCGGCAGCCCTGCCACCACCACCTCTGGCAACTTTTCGGGCACTGTACGAAAGGCTTCGACGGCACGGCTGATATGCACTTCGACTATCGTACACCTCAGGGGACTCGTAGGAGTCGTACGCACCGTACGAGCTACGTCTCCCGTGAGGTGTATCGTAAAACTGTTGGTCAACGCCTGTCCCTTGGCTGTTGTAGTAATTCTCGTAATTTGCATAGTTATCGTACAGGTCTTGTTCGGTTGCGATCCCGTAGACCAACTGCATATGGCCGGCACCACCGGCATCTCTAAGCTGCATCCGGCTTAAGTGTCTGTGTTGTCCCTGAGAGGGCTGCCGTGGGTCACGTTGTGGAGATGGAGACCTGGCACGTATCGTTGATGACCGATGTCGTGACACACCGTTGGGGCACATCGTTTGCTGTATCCTGCTGTTGCCATCACGCTGAAGGTTGAGAGACAGTTCGACGGAATCTGTGCGTCTCACAGACATCCTGGCGCAGTCCTGGACAGCGATGGTCTTAAAATTTAGGCGTTATCTTGCCGGAAAGTCCGGCCGCACAACAACAAAGGGTAAGAATTTAGGATCACATGTTTTGGGTCAGTGGAATGTCCGAATCCGCGTCGGGAGGTGCGCGGGTAACTTCGTCGTCTTTTGAGCACATCACGGATCTCCAGCGCTTCATGCGTCGGCGACAGACCGGAGTGGAAGTGGAGGAGATCGTCTAACATACAGGTAGGGCGAGCTCTTTTTGCGGAAAATTTACCGTGTATTCTACGATATATATTATTTATTTATTTATGGACATACCCCAAAAGGCCCACTAGGGGCATTACATGGGGGTTGGGCCAGACACACTAAGAAAGCATATTAACTGCATTCAACGTTATTTTACCTTGCATTTCGCCTGTTCTGGAACATGTGTTTTTTATGAATGCACGTTTTACTGCCTTTCTAGTAACCAAACGTTGGTTGGTTGGGAGACTCATAGACGTAAGGTGTAAGTGCAGCTTTCTTTCCTTTTTTCTTTTGGTTGTGTAATGAAACCGTAAGACACATGAGTTGGGTGTATCGGTAATTTATTCAATGTACTGCGCGCTGCACAGGAGAGATATCCTGAAAAGTTGCAGAGGATCCAGATTTACCAGGTGCTGCAAGGGATCAACTATTGAGCTATCCGCCGTCCAGTTCAGGATATCTACTGACTGAGAACGCTAGGGAAAGAAAACTGCCGAACATACTTCTCCAGATTAGTGATGTTTAGCCACATAGTACTATCACTGGCACTAACTATCCCACGAGTTATCAGCTGACGTTGTGTACGAAGTTATGACGGCTGTAAAGTTCGCAGAATTGCTGCAGCTATGATCCGAGGGCTGTGACGAAGCCGTTTACTGCTTTTTTACAATACATTTCAGAATGTGTCCCGTGTAAACGTTGGCTGTTCACAACCCAAGCAATCATGTCCGTGCCTTACAGCGTGGGCTAGATTGTAGGGTGGTTGAAATGTTAGTAGAAACATGATGAATTGGTTCTAAGATTTGTAACAGCGAGCCAAGCATTTATTGTACTTTCCACGGCGCTCCAGCTTACGGTTGATGATTACTGCCCCTACCTCTTCACAATTGTTATTAGCCTCGTGCTTTCACTCACCCATCCACTTTTACAGTTCGACGTTTTTTAAACACGTAGCCAGCGGGATCATGATCATAGATATCGTTATGTGTTTTCGCAAAGTATTAATTAAGTGATTTACTAGAACATGTATAACAAAAAGAAGGCATGCCAGCGCAACGAAATGTGTGTCTTCTGCTTTCATCAGGTGAGACCGCGCTTCCTCTTCCTCCTCCTTTCTTCTGGCTCCGCTGGATGGCGCTACGGGTCCTCCTCCCGTGATCCCTGAACGAGAAAGAGAGAAACGTCCGAGATCAATCTCCATCCAGCGTCTCCGCCAGCGTCCATCGCGAAACGGTTTCGTACCTTGACATGTATTTTGTTTCCTGTGTAACGTTTGCCGCAGTGATTTTAAAATGTGCCCCCCATTCCGCGTCGGGGGCATCTCTAATCCCCAAAGCTCCCCTCCTGTTGCGACCAGTCGACCCTGAAGAACAAGACGGCCTCTTGAAGTTTGTGCTCACCGAGATACAGAAGTTGAAACAGGAGAATAAGGAAATGGACTCGTGCCACGGGCTTGAACTGGCCTCGATGGAAACTCAGGATGAAGCGGTAAGGGCGTCATTTGATGGCTCTTGGGCATTACTCTACAACAAACACAGCGAATACGATAATGTTTTCTTTTATTTTTATCTACCTCTTAATATAACATTCCGCGACATCATTCCTGAACTCGCGCCTCTTGGTTACCACGTTACTTCTTTGCGTTTGAGTCAAATGTCACGGTTAAACTTTGCCTATTCACACTGCAGATAATGTCATTTGTATTCGCCTCTAGTCAACACATGACGCATGACAAAGTATAATGACCGTGGCTTTTGTACCCATGCCGCCTTCCATAAGCTTCCCCGTCTTTGTTACGCCTTCGCCGGTCTCTTGAAGAAAGCGCAGCCAAAAATAATGTTCAAGGCTAAGCGTCTTCCCAGAGCAGAACGAAGAGGTGTTATCGATTCCTCTTTTACGGTCGTTCTCCTATACTACCCTTTCATAGCGCAACGTCCTTCGCGCGCGCTCTTTTATCGCCGAGACGGATAAAGGATGAGGATGTCCTTGTGGAGAAAGCGGAAGTCACGGCGCTGTTATTTCTCCTTTAAGGACCCAAATAGAAAGCGTGTAATTCTGTGGCACTTCACTGGGGTATTTCAAAGACCCTGCTCACAGGTAATCACTGGCTTCTTGTGTCTGGTTAAAAGTGTGCCCGCTTTCCGGTTCGAAGACAGTTGCTGGGTGTCATTGGGAGCTCTCTCAGCGCGGCCGAGCTCAGCCCTTCGAAGGGGGCTTCGCCACTAACACCCTTAATTTGAGGCGAAGTCACCTTTACAAACCTTAACTTTGGAACGCACAAACTTGTCCACGAAAGTGTCAAGGGATTGTAAATAAGATAAAATGAAATGACAGACTGTTCGGACGTTAAAGGATAAATGACTACGACTTTTGAAAACCCAGTTTACGGTTCACAGAAGTTAACGGGATATGTTTGCAATCACAGGTGGAGAATGGTCTGAAACATCGTCTCACTCTCAAGATCCAGCCTACATTAGTCAACACACCTACCTGTGCTCACAGAAACTCCACCATCAGTCAGCAGGTACGTGCTGTTCAAAATACATACCAACTCAAGTTGCCCGTTCGAAGCGTACTTTGACATATTTACGCTGTCCTTTTGTATACACTCATCAGCCCGAAGTATGCGAGGCTGAAGTGTGGGAAAGTAACGAAGAAAACCGACATCAGATGGCGCTTCTGCGATCCACATGCCTCCAAGTGGACGAACTGCGAACCTGAACCATGCTTCATTGTGGCTTATACCTCAAGCAGCTCACAACAATTACACGCGATGCACCCTTCGACTTTAGATAGTACCGTTCTCCTATCACACCATCAGCTACATGGAAGAACCCATAACACAGTTCGCAAATCCGTCCGTACGACCATCTGAGTGCGTGGCTGGAGTGCATTGGTGGGCTGTAATCACGCAGTGACCAGAAGCCGTATAACGTTTACCGTCCAATAGCGGAAGAAAAGTAAGTCCTCCTCCTGAAAAATGGCGTCCACAATCGGGTTCCTACCTTCTTCTGTCTTGCTGATGACATAGCTTTGCCGCAAACCCATCAAAGTGTAAATTTAGTCTAGCATATATTCGCTCAAGGCCAGACCACGCTGATAAGAGAGATTGTGGGAAAATAAGAGCGAAAGTGGTAAGCGGAGAAGAATAGTAAAAGGAGTCTTAATTATTGCTGATGACATGATGAGAGTAAATATGAGTCTTCGGGTCGCACTTAGGAGCCTATGCTTTTTCCACACTGCCTACCGTTCATAGGATATATAGCATATTTAAAGCACGCACTTCACTGATCTCTGTGCTACGTATATATGCTGCGATTAGACTCCACCTAGCTACGCAAAGAAATCAGTGGTAACCAGTACATGTAGGTTATGTACAGGACGCTATCATATCAGAGATTGCCCGAGCGGTCTGTTCTGCGGTAGTATAGCTGGAGATTACGCAATAGCTGTACGATACACATCTATGCACGGCAGGTGTTTAGAGCTGGTTTCTTGACTAAATTTTGTGACCGCATCGCACGCTGTTCAAACTTTGAACTTCGGAATTCACAGATAATCGAATATGGTGACGTATTCTATCAAGGCTCTTGTTTAACCAATGAAACAGGAAAACGTAACTATTTGCGATCAAACTTGGTTATCGCGCTTCTTTTAGTCGGGCCTTACTGCTCAAAATGATGGAACCTCGGAGACATGGCGCAAGCTGATGCAACAGTATGACTTCAGCGTTTCCTGTAAATTTTTGCCCTCTGCATGTTATGTACGATACCGTTATTGTAATATATCCTTACATTTTTCTTGTATACTTCCCCACTCCTTGTAAATATAATATGCAAATAAATGCAGAAAACTAGAACCAGTTTCGCTGATTTCGCCTGTGGCGAACTCATTTTCGAAAAATTTCAACACTCCCTTCGGCCTACAGTCTGGTACAGATACCGTAAGACAAGATTACGGACGTCCTTGGACAAGTGTACTTCTATGCTCCTGGCACGCTGGAAACTTCGAAGGCGATATCAGCTTCCAGATAAGACTGTCACCTTCTTCTTCTTCTTCTTCCTCAACCTCCTTGGCCATTAGCCAGATAGGCGATGGGCCTACCTTGGCGATACAATAGGCGATACCTTGCGGCGCTCTGAGCGACCTTGTAAAGCACTGCAGGTTCTTCGAAGTTACATCTACTACTGCTGCCTCGATGGCTCCGAGCGCAATGCCAGCCAGTGTGGGGATGAAACTACTTCACTGACCAGTGATATTGACGCAGGTGACGTCTGCTCGATGTCCTGCTTGGTGACCCCTTCATCTGGGGGCTTCGGGACCCCGGTTTGTAACACAAAGACACTGCATTTCAACAGGCTTTCGGTACTGTGAAGTCTGCCGAAGCTCAGATAAAGTCTAGCCAAGATACCTCATGCGGTAGGTACAGGACAGCATAACTGGTTTTGAGGCACCGTTGAAGACATGGAATGTCGGAGCGAGACTAGTTTCGCTGGTTTTTTTTTTTTTTTATGGCCCTACTTTGTACCTTACTCTTCTGTCATTGACAGCCTCGCTGACTCAGCATTTCGCGGCATGAATGCCTGGGTCGAGATTACCTACATAACTGCAGCCTTTATATGCGAATCGTATCTTCTGCCGTCGCTTCATGATGACCTTTAGACAAGCATACCAACAAAATTAGAGTGGACAGAGAAATAGCGGGTCTATACCGCGCATGCACACAACCAGAACAGAGTTTCTGTCAGTGTTTGGGGCGTAAATGGAAAGATGCCTACGTCGCCCTTGAGTGAGCGACGTGTGTCGGAAGCCGGTGACGCCCGCTGCAAGGAGTGGGCAACCTCGGCTGAACTTGTGGATAAAGTGGAGGCCGTAAAGTTAGAGCTGCGTCAGGTAAGTCTGCAATAGTCTTCTGCAAACACAGTGTACGGAATCGTCATGTATTGTAATTGCAATGTTACGTGATCTAACGTGATGGCTTGCTCTGTTTTCTATGAACGTGTTCGGGGGCTTCGCACTATAAAGACTGTTGAACAGTCTTCACAACATTTCCCTCACCGAAACCGGTGACTTGCAGATACAGCTCGGGGGAATATAGTTTCTTGAAAGGATCAATGTAATATGAATGAGAATTTCGGTGGTTGAGTCCTGTAATAGCAGCGAATCAGAATCTGTCCGCTTTTCGAAGTAGTGACTTTGAGGTCTGTCCGGAGCGAGTGTGCCGCTGTTATCAGATAGCGATGGTCTTATCGCGTTTGCTGTTTTTTTTTTTTTTTTTTTTNNNNCTCGCGGTTATGCTCTGACGCTTTGTCTGATTTGTCTCGGGAGGCTGCAGGTGCATCAAAGCACACAGGAAAGCAGGAAGCGCAGTCATTGGGAAGTGCAGCGTGACCTTGTCTTCTTGTGCGTGTTCGTGACCTCCTCCTCTCTTGACACCAAGCGTAAGGACAAACCGCTGCTTAATCGAAGATATTTAACCATTTTGAGCACAGTCACGCTGTACTGCCTGTCTTAGCATTTGTGGTTTAACACTGAAATGTCCTGACCGCATATAACATTTGTGCCGTTTATTAGGCATCTCCTGTTACACGTGCGGTTGGTCTGTCCCCATGCCAACGGCAGTCTGAATTACTGATCCACCAACTTGTCATCAACAACGCGATCCTCGGAATCGAGTGTACTCCCTATACTTCATCCTTTCAGTAGGAATTGCCAGCTTTATTTATTTCTAAGGCGGTAGTCACGAAACCACGTGTCACTAACTTCTCGGGGTCTGTGATCGTTCCGATTGAGAATGCAGGCTTCTAAGGAATTCCCTCATGGCACGAACTCTGGGAAATCTGCCGGTGTTTTTTGGGCACATGTCAGAAGAGTCCATTTGTATGTCTACTAGCATTAGTCCAAACTTCTCAGTATCTTGCAATTCCTCTCGAGTGTCGTTGAACTGAAACACCAAAAAAGCCTTACGTAAGATGGTGCTACGTGACAAAAATGACCAGCATTCACAGGACTTCGCCACATCACACTGCGATGGTAACGCATCTGCATTCGTTATCCTTATTGACATCTCCGTAGCGTCGTGTATGAGGTTATCATTTGAAACTGTAATGCGTTTTTCACCATGTACTCACATTGAGCATTGCACATACTTACCAAGTTCTTCATATTCTGGATTTCACTCGGGGCAAAGACGAAGCGCATACGCATAAGGTGCGACAGCGTCGTCCTCTCTGCTGAATCGCGGACGTCACGGGTAGTCCTATAAGCTAGACAGTAGTCGTTGTTGCTGACAATAGCGCTCGTGTTGCAAGCCATCTTGGCTTCTACTACACTGTTATGCGTGAGCGGGGAAGCCACGGTGAACACATTCACAGCCATTGTGAAGGAAATTGCGATACCCTGTAGGTCGGTGCTTGGCGCGGCAGAAAGCATAGCAGCTGCTCTGTCCTGGAAAATTTGAATCCTGAAGCTTTGATTCGTGACGAGAAATGATAGGTGCTGATCACACCGCACTGTTCAGAACCAATAACGATCCAGAAAGATATAGCTGTTGATACACTGTAGATAAGCTGTTGTCCACAAACTTCCCCAAGCGGCACCCTAAGCGGCACAATGTACTGAAAGTCGGGTGCAATAGGGGTGGACGGATGAGGCAAGGTTGCTTTTGAAGTTCGTGGTACGTCAGAAAGAAAGATAAGACACCTGACCCCCGACCACCCCTCTTGCACCTGACTTTCAGTACATTGTGCTGCTTGGGTCTTTGCGCTGCCTTAAGTTCCGGCATAGGAAGCATATTCACAAGAACCTGGCCAGTTGAGATGCTGAGTTTTTCAATTGACTCCAAAAGTAAAATAAAGTAAAACTCCAAAGCAAATAAAGAGAAAGGTAATATTGAACACTCGTTCTTGTGGCATTTCATGCCGATACTCAAAGCACCATTACCACAAAGCTTAAGTGTACTGCTCGGCCAACGACCTGTTCAAGGGAACTTTTTGTCAAACTTTTCACAAGGATGCCGTGATGCCTGTGCACCACACGTCATCAGGCTGCATGACTATAAATGACAACCCATTCTAAGGACTTATAAATGCATTGCTTACGACTGAACTATAGCTGCTATTGTATAGGGGACGTTGGGTCTTTGCGCTGGTGGGATAAACGTGACAGTTGCCTGCTGTCAGAGGTGGCATTGGGGTGATATGGGTCTGCACAATGAGCAGATTCAAGTGGCTGCAAAGAAAGCAATTCATCACAGTTCATTGTATTGACACATGTGCGAGAATAAACATCGAACGGAGCTGTTCCCATGCTGGCACTTGCCAAACGTGTAGGCAACGTTAGCTCACGACCGGTTCTTACATTTCTTCACTCAATAGATGCACTGTAATCATTTTGGGTAGTGATTGGTGAACAGCACTTGGTGATGTAGCGCACGTTAATTTTAATCCTGTTCGCCAACATTTAAAGGGACGGTCTCGTACAGAAAAGTCGATTTCGAAACTTTAGTGAAATAAGAATCGTTAGTACTAATGTAAGACAGTATCGAAAGCCCATCGGCAGGAGCGCAATAGTTTTCGAGAAATTTAACAAAATAGTAGACAGAGCAGACGACGGATGTCACGTGTTTTTATCGTCTCCCTCCTTTCTTACACAAAAAGACGTCACGGGTGACGTCAGCAGGAAAACGCGCGAAATGCGGCTCTTGTGATTGGCTTGCGGCGCGATCACAGCGCTCGCCTTTCTTGCGGGCGAGTGCTCAC
>JARGYV010084415.1:0-30968 GCA_029532675.1 Ornithodoros moubata
GCTGCGTGACACTGCTAAGCGAATCATTGCTGAAGCCGTTATGATGCTGTCCCCCAATGCCCTGCCATATATAGTTTCATGGCATTACGCCACAATTCTCGTAGGGGAATGTCCTGCCATGCCTCTCCGTTCATAGTTCTCTTCTATTCATTCCGTTATTTGCTACTGTAGTACTGCTAGCAGTCCTTGCTGTTAGCGGTATATAAGTGGACGCCAGAGGGTTGAGGGAAAGAAGCAAAAATGCGTCAGATATCTTAGGTGGGAAAGGATGGATGTATATGTCTTAACTGATGTGCGATGTAACAATAGCGAAAAGTGTTAAAACTCATAAGATAGTATGAAGAAAGCAGCGACAAGAATGCGTGCTTATTTATATTTTATATATACATCAAAGAAAACTGTCAGAATAACTTTTCCCAGTTATACGTGAACAAAATAACTATCTAAGTCTGTTGCGGCCACTATAAACACTATTTAGCTGGCACACATGCCTTCTTTATCTTTGTTACGTTAACAGTAACTACAGAAACACTGCTTAGCGCAGTAAGAAAAAACAAAGGGCGCAAGAAAGTGGAACAAAACTTTCTCCCCTCCCTTGGGTTCGGGTGGAAAACAAAGAAGAAATACACGAAAGAACAACGACGCCAGTATTATGCTGCTCGTTCCCAGTGCGGGCATACATCTTAGTTTCAAAGGGCGCAGCAAAAGATTTCACAACGATCAAAAGTTACACACCCTAATGAAGTTTCAAGGGAAAACAGTGCAGGCACGTCTCGCGAGCAGGCGTTCCCGACCTCTTCCCGACTGTCTGTGTTTGCGCTTCGAATTAAGGCGTCAAACAAAATTAGATAAATCCCCCGCCTTTATCTGGATTTCTAGGAAGAAAGTACGTCGGGGGCTCCTCTTTTCTGCGCTGCAGTAGACCGAAAGAGAAACGCAAGAATCGAACAAATATTATAGAAGACCGAAGAGCACACGCGCTCATGAGCTCGTGGCATTTCCGTTGTTGTGGGTGCTTGGTAGTAGCAGCAAAATACTTTATTGATATTTACGTGAGATTCCGTGCGTTGTGATTTGCATGATAGGGCCAAATTATTACTGCAGCGAGAGTTTGTTGGCACAACTTTCGAGTAACGCTCAGCCGTAGCGCCAATTTATATTCCTTATTAATTCTTACCTTAAATCTTGTTTATCTTTAAGTTCGAACCGTATTCGATTCCCGGCTGTGTTTCGCGGGATACTCCTTCAGGTTGACGCCAAACGATGAAAGACGAAAATGTCGGCAAACTTCCTTACGAGATTTGAGCCAGGACACTCCTCGCGGGCAAAACGAGTGGTAGATCGTTCGGTTCAAAGGACACACGATCACTGGTAAGAGCCCGCAGGCAGCTAAGTTACTTGAAGCTGTATTGGACGGTTGTCTCAAATGTCAACATTGAACGCAAATGTCGAATGCTAGAGTTAAGCTTTTCTCTGCTGACCTCCGAATTCGTTGCCATAGAGATGGAGTAGACGTCTGAAAGTTCGCGCAACGTTACTTCTCTTTGAACGTATAGTAAATGACATTTTCGATCCGCTTTGTCAACAATCCTTTCAAGTAATGCGTCCTAGGAAGGTATCCTGTTTCCCTCTAATGCACGCGTGACGGAAGAGTGCCTTCAAACGTAATTTACTTATCCGCAGTACTCTCACTCCCTGTAAAGAATGAAGAGAAGTAAAGGAACGCAACTGGATCGTCACAACGCAGCGCGAAACGCGAGGCGCCGTGATATGTCTATTTATTTATTTATTTCCACATGTTGAGGACCCTCGAAGGCGTTTTACATAATGAAGGGGCGAAGGAAAAAGAAGAAAAAAGAAACCAAGCTGCACGCACTTCTGCTGATGGCTAAGTGTCATCTTCAACAGCATAACCGCCACTTCTGCCACACACAGGAATTCCGGCAGGTGATTCCAATTGTCTTAGGATTGAAGGAATTCATGAAAGAGTTGGTTTGACATCGTGGAAGTTTGATCTTATGCGCATGGTCGTGACGTGAAGAGGTGTAATCAGCACGGGAAGAAAGATGATCACGCGTGCATGCTTGTGTTATGAACGACACAGGCGGGAAATCACTTGTTTGCTGAAAAAATCTGATTGACAACACTCACTAATTGTACATGAGGAGCCAGCCGCAAGCTTGCGGTATTACATTTTTTTTTTTTTTCTTCACTAAATCGATCCATCCAAGAGCATGATTTAGACATTCCCGATGAGGATCCCAGACCGCGGAAGCATATTCTAATTTCGGTAGTACGAAGGCACGATAATGCATGAGAGGAAGCAAGCGCAAGATGGTGACGGATATAGCCCACGGTCGTGCTGACATCAGATACAATTTTGCCATTATGGTAGGACTAACGCTTGGTCGACTCCAAATGGGGTCCAATATATTTACACGTTGTGTCACACAGCAGTTACGAGTCGCATATCATGTAAGATAAGGGAATGTGAGAAAAGGACCGTGAATATACTCGTAACCTGCATCTTAATACGTAATGGAAACCTCTTCTCCTGCTAGAGGCATCAGAGAAGGCAATGGCGTAGAGGACAGGAAATGAAATATCAGTGTGAACAGCATAATATATGCAAACGTGCTATCAAAGCGTATCATCTTCCCATACGGTGCACCTTAGTCACACAATATTATCGAAATTTTGCCTTGGTAATGGCAGAGTAAAATAGTAGACACAAATTCCAGAACTTTGTGGCTTTTACATTCTTAGTTAAGTGTTGTACATTACGTTTCAGGCCCGTCTTGAAGTCATGGTGTGGATTCACGGTGGGTTCCTTCAGATAGGCTCTGGTCACCAACCGGGTGTCAGCCCTTCGGGCAGGTTGGCTCGCAAACTAAACGTAGTTATGGTCAGTTTCAACTACCGTCTGGGTCCCTTGGGCTTCATGGCGCTCAGCCTGCTCAGGGACGACAATGACACTAGAGGGAATTTCGGGCTGATGGACGCAGCACTCGCCTTGGACTGGGTCAGGAACAACATACAGGCCTTCGGAGGGGACCCTGCCAAGGTACGATCCTGTCTTCCGAACAGCGTGCCCGGACAACTATACATACTGTTCTCTGTCACTGTCCTTCTTCAGATCACAGTGTTCGGAGCTGATTCTGGAGCCACCATGACGCTGGCTCTTTTGGCCACTTCAAAACTTAACAAGACCAAGAACCCGTTCCGCTCAGCCTGGCTGTTAGGGCCGACCTTCTTCCTGAACCGAACTTTTGCATCGGCGTCCAAACACAACGGCGCCTTCTTCCAGCAACGGACGGGATGCAAAGTGCCTGCATGTTTGAGAGCCATGACACCGCACGATGTCCTCAAGGCTCACCTGGGGAAAGATGATCCGTCCTTCAGGATCCGAGACCAGAACGATCTCCCTATTCAGGGCATCTTTCCTGAACAGTTCATGGTCGTTGATGGTGAGTGACCTCCAGGACTTTAGTGTAAGGAACTGAATGAAGGCAGGAACGCGACTTCCTCAATGTGATGTACATTAGGTACTGAAAAATGAAAAAGTTAAACTCTCCGCCCTGTTTTGGGGAGAGGGAACATCTATCACTAATAACCATTTAAGACCATCCAGCGTATTTTAGTCTTGTACGCATGAACCCACTGCATCTTTGAGTTTACCCCATCGAAGCCTTCTTCAGCTTCCACCTGAAAAAGTAGCGTCCGTGTTCATACTTGTCTAAATGATATCGCTGATGCGGGTTTTCTAGAACAAAGTGTAAGAAAATGGGAAGCAGAAATACTTGAATTACAGATGCTCAACCACTGCCTAGTGGAGGCCGTTCTACCTGAAAAAAAAAAAAAAAAACAACTGAAATTTCACGTTCTTCTCACAATTCACTGCCGAAAAACCGTATGCAAGGGTGATGGAAAAAGCAAAAGTACCTCTAGAGTGCAAAAGTGAATCACCGTCGACTTCGAACACCCTTCTATCCAGGACAACCGTTGTCTCTGCCGATCCCAATAACGCCATGACGGCGGAAATTCCCGCAAATTTACATCCATCAGGCCACATATGCCGTCTACAAAACATGTTTAGTATTGACCTCATAGATTTCCTTAATTAAACATGTGTCTGCAATAAAATCAAAATGCCCTACATGGTGCATGACGGCGTTAGATGAAAGGGCATTTACATTTACTCAGTCCCGGAGCAAATCATCGAACGCCAGCCCTCAAAGCGCTGTCCGTACAACATTTTCATTTCCCGTTCCATAAAACATTCTTTGTGAGTCGGGATAATTTGAACCCGAGGCCGTGCGGCGAAAGCCTTTGCGAGATCAATCGAGACACAGAAGCTTTTTGTGTAGGCTTCAACAACAGGTCGAAGCCTACGTGGTCTTTACTAAGAGGTTCAATCCCACCAGTTACATGCATTATGTACAGTCTTCGTTCGATGATGAATACCTTGACATCGCGTATAACCACCGCTAGAATGAGTGATACGGCTTTGATGACTTTGCTTTGTCACTGATTCAATCGTCAAGTGACCAAGAAAAAGCGCAGTCCGCTCAAAGAAAACCTCGCAAAGCACAACCAACACATTCATTATAATCGAAAGAACAATCTACGCTGTGCTCATCGACCGCAAACACCATGAAATTAAGCAGAACAAAAACACGTTGGAAGTCAAGCTCTCCCGTGAGACCGGCAAGCAGAAAATTGCACCTTAATACAATAACAAAGCTGACAAATCCATCGACGTACAGTGCTGAAACTCGATCACAACACGGGGCAAGGAGGAACAAGCAAAAACACCTCTCAATCGTCTCTCTACTGCGAAACTGGGAAGAAGGGCGGACAATTAAACCTAATGGAGCATCAAATCGCTTGTGTGTTTTCAGGAAGAAGGGAAAATTTAGCTTGGGATGAAGGCACTCTTAATTGAGCTTTTGCTCTTCCAGCTCCTCCGAGCGCTTGTAGAATGATCACATGAGAGAAGGAGTAAGAAGGGGAGGAGGAAACCCAGTGAGTTGGAAAAACGAGCATCAGCAGGATGTTTCGCAAATCGCGATTTAAATTCGAGCCACTGAGTCCGCTGCAGTAATCTCTCAGTCAAAGCCAGCACCATTCGCCCGAGATACGTTTCTCAATTTCGAAGCCTGTTCTCTTTATTTCATTTTATTCGTTTCGCTTTTGTAACTTCCCAACATAATTTCAGGAAGGGAGGGGGAATCCCTTTCTGTCTTCTCGTGGCTCCCAAGGTCCGCGAACATCTTCCAGAGATTAATTCTCGATTGTCATTCGACTAAGGAACTAGCCTGCCTTTATTATTTTCTGCTGTTTCCCTTTTCGTTTCCTCTTCTTCTCTTTTTTTAAGTCTCACAAGAAATTTAGAAGTGATGCGAATGCAGAAGAAGACAAAAAAACCGAAAGCAAAAAGTGTGACGGCGCCTTTTTTTCATCAACTATGGTCACGAAGATAAAATGAATAAAACCGCAAGCGATCGAAGAGCACGGGTGATAAATTTCAATAGCAGCGTGAGGAAGAAAGCATCAGTTTCCGATTACTCGTGCGACTGTCGTGATTAAGTGCACAACGAGCGAGAATCGATGATTGTATTACATTCTTTTCGAAGGCAGACAAAACTATGCAAGGGTGTTCGTAACACTATTCGCTAAACGAAGATTGCCGTCATGCGTCTCTATCTCTTTCCTTGCCACTCTGGAAGGGATAGTATTTCAACAGACGACTGACGTCCTTCGGGGTATATGTGGTATGCAAGGTATACATTGTCTTCTTTTGTTTCTTAGCCATGGGTTTTTCGTAAAGATGAGAGCATCCCAGCATTCACCGCGGGCATATGTGCCCGGGTGCACGTATGCAACAGGATGCGCAACAGCACGATGATGAATTAAATAAAAATTTGCTAGTTAACATTTTAATTAGAACGAAAAATGACAAGCCATCCCACAAGGAGAGTATAGTCACTTATTAATTTCTGACTAATAAACACCAACATGTACTTGGACTGATCGCACACTTTCAGGTTAATATGCAAATGAGATGCAAAGCGAAAATAAAATGCGGATCTGAAAAGCGTGTGATATTCAGTGCGAGCGGCTCTTCAGGGCTAAGCTGCTTATCTGACCGCGGCTTGTCCGATCAGTTTAGTCAGGTGGTTTGAGAGTGCCATTTTTATGCCAGCTTGAAAGCAGGAATGTACACCTAAAGGTGCAAAGGGAATAATACAAGCAATAGAGCAGTAAGGCTATTTGTCGCTGTCTTGTCACAGCGGAGCATTGTGGAGACAAAGGAATTCGTCTACTTTTGATGTGTGTCCTCATGCCCCATGTTGGAGAGTACGGTGTAAATATTGTTTCACAAGGTAGGTACTGTCGATTCACCCCATTAAAGAGGCCATAAGCTTCATGAAATGCAATCGCGCGACAAAACGTAACAACAGAGTTATGCGCATCCTTTCAAATGAAGCCTCCACTAGTTTCAGAAATGCGATACTGCGGTGTTTCTAACGCAGGAATTCAATTTCGTTTCAGGCACTCTTCTGACGAATCCGCCACTAGCGATGCTCCTGGAAGGTCACAACGTTGATATACCAATCCTTGTAGGTAAGCGAAAAGAAATCTTATCGCTTATAGTTTATCACAGTAATTCAGCCTTTTGATAAGCTTCTGTACAACTGTTACATCTCCTGGACCGCTAGTACGCATCCGAATTATAGTTACAGACTACCGGACTCTTCAACGGTATAACACCTATAACAAGATACTTCTTGCGTGAGGACCACGGGAACGACGTATATGATACGTATTGTCTACGCAACCTGGCCTAAGCTGCAACACAATTCACGGATAGGCGCAAGGAAATCGATATTCATCTTACGGGAACGTTCACAGTCCTTGTTTGTTGACATTATTTAAAAGCCGCTACCACGAATCGACCAGCGTTCATACATTATGTATGAAGGTTCCGTTCTCTACAGCAATTTTCCACAAGATCGGCCCGGCAGGCGATCGAGGACGAAACAATGTGTATAGATGGATGCAACGCTATGAAGACTCTCCTTCGTTCACAGATTAAACAGCGTCGTCTCAGTGGCGGAGCGATGAAGGGTGGCCAGAGGTTTGACTAAAGAGCAGTTGTACAAGGAACAGCGGAATATCAGTTGATTTCCTCGAAATTCTGCTTTGTTTAATTTTTCCAAAAGCTTCTAACTTGAACGACTGAATCAGGCAAAAATGGCAAAATGTATCTATTGTAAAATGATGAAGGCAAAATGTATCTATTGTAACACATATTAATATTCTTGAAAATATATTATATCATGTAAAAGAAGAAAAAGAACGCGACGTACTTGCCATGGACCGAACGACGCTTTTTATAGCTTTTTATAGTCTTTCGGCCTTTTTTCATAAAAGTTTCGGTCGTCCTAAACCCGCGGCGCCCTCTACAGCGTTACTTTTTCTGCCGCCAGGGAATTTTACTGTGAATGCTGCGTCGTCTGTAAGCAGGAAACGGATTCTGGTAGATGGAAACATCATTGCATGTGACACGTGAAAACGAGGGGGCACTACACGAAAAAAAAAAAAAAATCCCCTGGAACAGAAATGGGCTGCCAGTGAACTTAGTACATTCATGTTAAATGACAGTCGATAAACTTCCCTCGGTTTGAAGAGATACGTAGCACTCGTCGAAATCTGGACCCAAACGCGGCGATAATCTGCTTTGCAATGTCATTTCCCTGCGTTGACAGCGCGGAGAATGTGTGTACCATTGTTTCGTCCTAGTCAGCTATCTGCTTCGGTTTTGAAGGAAAGCACCCTAGCATGTCTACGCTGTCAAATGGAATGACAATATGCTTGAATTTCGAAGCATACGTCTCGCCACCTGGTTGGTTTAACTGGGTGAACGGGTGGTAATAGTGGTTTTTCAATGTACCTTCATGTAAACGCGTGCATAACGTAATGACGGTTTTCTAGGTTTATACTTCTACAGGATGACGTGACGAGGTGTAATAGGAGGGTGACAGTTCATGAAATGAAGGAGCCAAAATTACGAACACTTTGCCTGTACATCCTGTTTAGTTTTCGTCTTGGCGCATGTTTTGCTTCAGCAACAACAACGACAACTGCAATAGATGATGACGATGATGGTGATGTGGGGAGATTCCTGGCGCGGTGCCCTACCTCATTACCACAGTGTGCGAATTGAATAAATGGAGATGCAATTAAGTATTTCAACTTGGTGGGTCTTGGTTTTCTGCAGGGAGCCAAGTAGCCCTGTGTTAGAGACGAATTTCACGTGTGTGAAAGCACGAAGTGTGTCGAAACCATCCCTCGCGAGCGCATTTCTGTGCCGCTGAAAATAAAACTGGGCTTTAGGCACTGCCGTCAAAGTAGTCGGGGCCGTCGAACCATGCGTTTGCGAACGTGATAAAACTGTCGCTAAGAGGATGGGCGTCGCATATTTATTACGCGCTTTCAGCGAAAAAAGGAAAGGAAATTATTAAAGAGAAAGTGGTCTTGGCATTAGGTTTCTTCTGTTCCTTATGCCTGCTAAAGAAACCTGGAAAGATCCGGAAATCTTTTTGTGATAGATTAGTTTCAATGTCGCGTTACAGTGGCCACGTTTAGCGGGTTGTGACAGTAGATAAGTACGTTGCATTGTGCCGCGGCCATGACTCTTTGAAGCAGGAGTCTTATTTTTAGTCACTCTGCGAGTCATTCACATCTGATTTTCCCCCTTGCGTGTAGCCCATGAAAGGAGGCGTTACAATACTGTACTAGAGAATTTCAAACTCGCGCGAACTCGGGCAACACTTGACGCCCAACAAGTTCCGGCTGGCCAGCGAAGGAATTATTTTAATTAAGGCAGAGGGACCTCTCCCCTGCTTCGCACCGGTTCCCTAATTGATTAGCAGTCAGTTATTCACCCTCGTCGAGTCAGAGTTACTGGTCCGTGGCATAGGCAGCCTTCTACTGGCAGGGATCTCATCAAGAAACTTGCTGCAAGGCGTAAAATGTGGTTCGTGCGGAGTGCTCCGAGGTCGGGCGAGGAATCAAGGGAAGTGCAAAGGTGTCCACTTTTATCAAGAGGGGAAAGTGGGCGCAACTATTTCGACTACGCCACTTATTTTGTTTCGCTTTATTTCCTTTTATCAATACAAAGATTACCACGCCCTTCTACAGGTTCTGGAGCACAGGCCGTGGACGTTCTTCCTGGTCCAGACGACATTCGACACTGGACATGGGGACAGTACAAAAAGTATGTCACAACCAGCCTCAACTCCTTCGGTGCAGGAGTCACACAGATGGCGCTACAGTTGTACAACGCTACTTCCAACGCTAACTCATCTGGTGCCGGTAAGATGCCCCTCATAAAGAAGCTTAAGGGAACGCAACGAGAGCCGTTACCGGCCTTTAACGTCGTAAGCCTAACAAAGCTGTAAAAGGGAAGGAATATGGCATCCTGACAAAATGACTAAAACAACTCCCCTGTCTTGAACCCAGATCCGCCTCTGACACCGGAGCTCGTTTACACAACCATGGTATCTGACCTGAGAGTTGGCTGTCCCGTAAACAGCATGGCGAGCGAGCTCTCCAATATATTTCAGTCACCTGTATACCGCTATATCGTCGGCGCAAAGCCATCAAAACCGGTAAGCTTCCACTTATGTTCTGTGTATTGCGCAGTTTCATTGCATTCCATTCCAAGCATCGCCGGGTTTCATTACAATGAAGTCCACTATGAATCTAACTGAATGCTACAATGATGTTCTTTCGCGCTATGCGTCTTCAAGTTTTAGACGAATGGTCCAATGTTAGCAATGTGGGGGAGGTAAACATTGTTACTGGCACCGTGTGTCGGAGATTTCCGGCGCACGTCAAAAGATCCCCAGGTGGACTAAATTATCCGCAGTCCTACCCTGTGGGGGTGCACCATGCCGCCAAGTAGGCAGGCAGACCGCGCGTGCTTCCTCTACAACAAATTCTTCTTCTTCCAATGTTAGAACATAGCGCGACGTCTGTACGAGCCTTACGAAGATCAACACAGCTGAAAGGTAGATATTACTGCACTGAACGTAATTTTAAGAAACACTAACAACCTCCAACTGTAAAAAAAGAGACTAGAAAAAAAAAAACGAAACTTGACGAGACCTATGCATAGGATGAAGGCCGCATAGGCCGCACATAGGCCGCAATATAAACGTTCCTAGGAGGTCGAATAAAAATGATAAGCGTGGGCTCGACATCAGGTAATCAGCGAAAAGTTGGAATGTCATACGTTTAGAGAGGTTCTTTTTCAAAACTAAATAACGGGCAACGTCGAACCATCTCACGCGAACTCCGTATCAAATGAACCACGCACTCGACGTATCATCAAAATTACACAGTCTTCACAGAAACGAACTTCATGCCAAAACCAAACTTTCACACGCTACAGCTATTAGGACTCCCTGCGCCGAAAACATTTTCTGATTTGTTGTGAAACAGCACAGTCATGAATATGACGTGACAATATTTAATACCGGGGCACTCCCTTATTATAAATGGCTGCCATACACAACCATTCATTTCAGTGATTTGTGGCGACGCATTAGGCTCGGAGTCGGACGCTCATCCTTAACGGACCCCTTTGCTGCACGCGCTGCCATTTACACCGGCAGGTTATTTGCATTCCAAACGGGCAGCAACACGCGAGGAATTCAAGAGCACGTTCCCATTCACTCGGAGCTGTCGTCCTCGCGTCTCAGCTGCATCCCGCTTATGAATGACTTTGGTCTCTGCGCAAGCACGGACACAACCGGCATGAGTTATGAATAAATGCGCGTTGGAGTCAGGGTAGTATTTCCGATCGTGTTAGTTCGCTGCCCTAATCTTCAATGTGCAAAAGTATTGTTGAGTCTTTTGTGTGAACATAATAAGGCACACAGAACGTGTACTCTATATCACATCGCCACGCCTATAGTGACGAATCACCTCACTTCAATATCATCACATAATGTTGTTGTTTGCATCACATCTTCCACGTCACTAGTCGCTAAGCGTGAAGTTTGTGGTGTGTGTGTTAAATGTTCACTAGTGAAATGACGTTGATGAATCTCTCCTGCGTGAATGGAGTTACGCACACAGTAGTGCGCCAACCGCATTCTTCTTGTGGGGAATTTTGCTGCACGCTTCACCTAATGCACAACTGAATGAGGGGAAGCACGCTTTACGTCTTGGTACGAGTCGTTCGGGACTCGTTCCATGTGATACCGTGCAAGCAAACCTGCGTTGCTCAGCGGCTTCGTGATAAAAAGCTGTCCCGGTTGGTGAAGAAACTGCAGACATGCACGTGTTTCATGAATATCGCGGTCCAGAAACGCGTACGCGAGTTAGATTGAACGAAGGAAAACGGTCGCAAAGCTATAAGGATAAGAGAGAGAAATGGGAGTCCCTATAAACGCCATCATCTCAACGCCTGGTGATAGTTAAGAGGGCTCCAGCGATTCCGAGGTATGAATATGGAAGCATTATCGCAAAACTCCGAAGAATCTCACAGCTGAATAGCGCGCGTACCACCCGCAGGAAATAAAACCGCGACATCATCTTACGAGCGTTGCGAAGTACAAAGCAGCCGAACAGCTGCCTTCTTACTTTGAATCTTCTGGTGAATTGAAAACAGTGCGCAATTGTTCAGTCGCCCGTCCTCTTGCAGTCATTGTCGTCTCCTGTTATGACTGCTTAAGGGCTTCGCCAAATTTCGTTCTGGAGCGACGTCTAAATGCCAGAACCGTGGCTTGGTGCTCCACTGATGTCGTAATTACGGTCCCTAGCCGCCAGCGAAACGCAAAGGGACGTCATTAAGCATATTCTACACGCACCACCGCATTCGTTCCTCTGCTGGACCTTCGCGAAATCGCTTCCAAGTCTCTTTCAGCTTCGTTTCAACGTTTCCTTTTTAGCGGCAACGTACGAAAATACGCCTTTTATTGGCGAAGGTAAGATCAGCTAAAGAGCTTCCGCTTTAATAGGCATAAAATATAAATATGCATATGAAGAACTGAAGTCGAAGTGAATTGAGGGCGCAGTCATGTAAAAACATTATATAAATTCAATCCTTTTTTTAAGTTACGACTATCTTTCAATGTTAGAACAAGACGCCTCAGGTTGGAGGCCGCCGATATTTTGCGCAGAGACTGGGTTGCCTGTTTCTTCGGGGCCCGTAAGAAGCATAGCCTCTGCGCGAAACATCGTCAGTTTTCAATTTGAGGCGTTTTGCTCTAATTTGTGCTCCACCGGATTTCTCTTTATTGTTCATAACTAGCCTTTTATGTTTGGTTAAACTGCTCCGTCTTTTCATTATGGTCTGCAGGAGACACGACTTGAAAAAGACAATGTGAGAGCTGCACTCGACTGCTAGACTCCGGGCGTTTTGACGTTCTGAAAGCACTTTGTGCGTCAGATTTTCCCGCATTCAGGGCGTGTACCACACGATGTGGTCTGGACAGAGTGAATTGGCGTTGTTGTTGACTGCTATAATTGTTTTGGTTCGGGTTGCGCAACCTTTACTTTTCAAAATCGAGACAGGCACTGGATAATTGATTTTGCAGCATTCTGATGATGAATTTCGCTGCCAACTAAGCTTTCTGTTATATTGCTGATTAATTAACGTCGCAAGCAGTGTACATATAGGTTATTTATTATAATGACGATGATATTTTGATGTAGTAAAAACCGCAACTTTTGAGAAAATTACAGAAATGCCAAAATGTACAGCGCACGCCCTTGACCTCAACCGAAAATATTACTTCTTCACGCTCTAGACGAAGGAGATGAACGCCGAGCATTTAATTTCCATCTTCAAAAATATACCTTGCGTAATGCTTTTCGCTTCCCGCACGATTCGTCCTTCTCGAATGAGCGAATGATAGAAACAGAAGAGTAAAAATTATGGCTTTTTTGTCGAGAAACTATTTTGCAGACATTTCAAACCACTTCTCCTCCTCCCCATCAGAAAGCACTCAACTATTCACGAGCGTGCATACCTGCTTCGAAAAAGACTAAACTTTTTTCTTCCTTTTCTTGCCTTCCCTTCTTGTTCTGGCGAAGTTCCGTAAAGCGCTCGTCCTCAAGCACGCAGGTGTTCCTTCGTCAGCGCATCTTCCTTTCAAATTACATTCTAATTCATGCTCTTGCACTTCTTGCCCTTTGTTTCGTTCTTTTTCTTTACCCCTGTTCACGCTCATCATTTCATCGTTCGTAAAGGCTGGGCGGGACAGTGTGTGGCTTATTCGGCCCCAAAAGCGCGCACGAAAATCTCCTTTTCTTCTATCCTCACTTCAGAGCGACGAACAGTTGCAAGAATAGACAAAACATTAAAAGAGAAAGACGTGAGAAAAAAAGGTTGGAGAAAATACACATCATGCTTAAAATGCCATTTCTGTACGCGCGCCCGTTCTGCAGCATATTGTGCAACGCGGGAATATTTTTCTCCTCTTGCAAGCATCGAGTGCCTTGGCGCGTCCCTGTGTGCGTTGGCATCCCACGTGCGTGTTGGCATAAGTGCGAAGCTCTGTATACTGGTGAGAACAAAAATGTCTGATACGGCGGGAAAAATTATGAGCAACATTTGGGCTGTTGTTTGTTTGGCGGTGGAGCACTGACAGATTGTCAGTGTTTGTTCTGTTTTGTAAGATTGTTGTCTCTCTCTCTCTGTCTTACACACACACGCACTTTCATGGGCTGTTTTAAATCTCCACTAGAGCGCGCCAGCTGTAACGCTGCCAGCGGCGAAAAGGCCACTTCGTCGGTGAATTTCTACCTATTGCAAATTAAACATATGGGCCCTTCCCTATTCCTCTGCCTGTTCTAGACAAATCAAGAAATGATTACCCACAAATTATTATCATTACCAAATCAAGAAAGCGAACCTCTAATTCTTACCTTCAAGTGAAGTACATCTGGTTATTGTCACGCCTTGTGATTTAAAGCTAGGCGACAACTCCTACCTTATACTGATAAGCGCGTAACGCGGAAGCATCTGGAACCAAGGTCCCACTGGACATTTCCTACCTGCGCCTACCAATACCGATAAGCGCTTTAGCACTACAACGCTTCCATTACGTAATGCGACCGGGCACGCAGCAATCCACTCCTTTTACGATCCAGTGAATAGAGTTGAACCAAAATTTATGGTCGACTGCGGACGCCTGCAAAGGGTTATTTCGAAAGCGAATTACATTAGATTGTAGTGCGCGTGGCTTGGCTTGGGCGCGTCAGTTGCGGTTAGTCTTCGCGGTAAACAGAGCAGGCCGGCACATAAGCAGAAAATATAGTGCTTCAATATGCTTTACAAAGGAAGAGATTTTCGGCAGCAGGGAAATAATACGTGTTTTCGTTCCCGCTGGAAAATCTACGCGCATTCCTGTGCGGCAAATATTTTCGGAACCTTTTTATATACGGTACATGGCTTCCTCCCGAGGCTACGTTTGCGTTGGAGCCTGCTTTATCTAAGCTCTGGTGTTTTGATTACGACAACAGTAAGGGCCATCGCGACAAACATATATTGCATTAAGCGAGCTCTTACGAGTTGGGTCATATATTACGTCAGGAATGGTAACCTACTTACGTGCACAAAGCGGGTTTCCGTTCTTGTCGCTGCGAACACATCTCCAGATAATAATAATAATTTGTGGGTTTACGTCACGAGACAATTATGATCATGAGCGACGTTACGCGGTAGGACCTGGGGATATTTTGACGTGCGCCGAAAATCTCCGACACTCGGTGCCAGTAACAATGTTTACCTCCCCCACATCCGCAAAGGCGGTCGATTAAGTGAATAGGATATGTCGTCTGCAAACAACATTAAGACAATTTGAACTAAACGAACAATTTTTTTTACACAACAGCTACTGATCATTTTTACTGCCAACAGCTTAGTATGCTCACGAAAGACGACCACGCCGGCGTTTCCTTCTTTTTTTTTTTTTTTGTTTCTTCTCTTTTTTTTGTGTGTGTGTGTACTTGTAAAACTCACTCTTCATCCTAAATGGTGTTTCTTTTCAGCATGTCGTCTCAGGGCTACTACAAATATTCTTTGTAACGTTTATAACGGCCCGTCAATATGCGATGTCTTGACTGTATCGCTTCAGGTTGCGTACATGGGCCATGCGGCTGCTTACAGCTTCCACCCATGGGATGCTATAGCATTCTTTGACCAACTGGATCATTTCCTTTCCGAACCCACCGCCGACGACCTGGCCTTCCGAGACACCATCCAAGACCTAGGGCTAACCTTTCTCCATTCTGGGGGTCACCCCAACATCCCTGACTGGATGCGTTACCCTCAAAGCATCGCTATCCTTGCATCCTCAGTGAACTCCACACAGATCATGGCTGGTTCTACGTACCAGAAGACGGAGTGCAAATTCTGGACGTCCGAAGGACTGACAGAGTACTCGTGGGTCAGTTAAAGGGAAACAGAACAGAAACTGGGGCAGTGTCGTACGACAGCTGGCTTGCCCGTGCTGTGCCAAGAGTGAAAGTGGAGTCTGCAGGACACCTAGAGTGTGTGAGGGAGTTATGCGTGTACTCTCTACTGAACGAGGTTTGTTACGTCACGAACCGACTGATAACGTCGTTAGTGTCAACCACACTTCAACCCTCACTGGTGATCCTCTAAGGCATTTAGGATGCATGCAGTTCCTCCGCTGTATGGCCTACTGCCAATTTTCCTACAGGCTTTGAACCTTTCGGGTCTTTGAGAATACGTGACATGTTTCACGTCTTTTATGACTGGGACGTTAATGAACGCACAGGATGCAGACGTGTTCTTAATGCATTTCAAACTGTAAGTGGTGATGTTTTTTTAGTTCTTGTGACGCTGCATTTATCTGTTGTTGCCGGCCATGTTAAGTGCACATTTTTCCGTCCGTGCATTTCGAAAAGAAGTTGATGAAGGCATGAAAGATTACAGCTGATCATGGACGTGAGGGTAGAAGCTAACCATATGTCCAGGTAGTGCGACGCAGCGACGACAGCGCCATCCCTGTAGACAGAAGACAAACATAGACATCAAGAACGTCAGCATTCCCGTCCAGACTCTCGTTCATTGTAAGAATCATAATACTTCGGCGCTTAAGTCCTACAGTTGGCTTTAGGCATGTTTATCACATAATCAAGCAGCTTTTCACTACTCGAGGTTTGTAACGTAGAACCATGGTGTGTCAAGCTCAGTGCAATTTCTAATCTTCTCCTCAGCTCAGTGTTGTCGCCTTTGATAAGAGCTCGGGCGTTTTGCTTTCATGGTACACATGTAAACGTGAGTATGATAAATGACAAGAAGAAATCAGCGTAGCTCATTGAAAGTGCCTTATTTCTCTTTCGGGGGCACGAATTCTTTTTCAGTTCACTCACAACCCCACCCACTTCGCATCTACCCTGCATTCTTCCGCCAGTTTTAACCACGACATACACCAGACGGATGCCGTAGCGATCGTGAAGTCTAAGTAAGCGCATAACGCAAAGCATAAAACGTTGGAAAGAGACGACAAAGTGTTGTGAACAACATTCACGAGAAAGTTTCAAGAACGCCGGAGGATCTTGGAATGCGTGCTCCGTTCATACGGGCCGTACGAAAGCAGTGCATCGTCTCTGGTGATCCATGTTTTTCCTGTGTGTTCTTATTTAGTGGCGCCCGATTTATTCGTATTTCTAGAGCAGCGAAGCAGCTTAAAGGGGGGCTGAAGAGCTTGCTCTATGCATGGAGGCGAAATTGCGTGATGTTACAGCAGCAAAAGGCTGAGGGAGTATAAAGCTAAATATTACCCCTCAAACGACAGCAATGAAGTGGAGAGGAATCTACAGACAAGACTGAGTTCTAATTTATACGCAGTTGAACCGAAACAACTCACTTCAGCTCGAACCGAAATCCGGTTTCAGTGCAATCTTTGGTCGGACCATCGCGTCGTAAGCTGCCATTTTTTATTTCTCTTTGCGCAACTTCACGGTTCTGCATGTAACCCGCTGTCATGCCTATGCTCTAGAACATTAAAGAACTTTTGTCAGTTGCTCGCCGTTCTCTTTAGACCGACCGTTCTTCGCGTTCCGTCGTCTCGACCGTCGTCACGCTCACCTCCAAATCTCGGGCATATTGTGTGACTTATCGCTTCTCTGGTTTTGCTACCAGGGTATAGAAATCTATTTCGAAAACTATGTCCGCCTTTGATGTTCCCAGGTTGTCAACCTAAGCAGTCGTCCTTTAAATACAACTCCCTTCCTAGAAGACACCACGACCCGCATGGTGAAAGCTTTAGCTTAGAGGATGCGCCGGCACTGTTCCTAGACTACATCTTTGCTGTCGGCTGCCGTCGTCACCACCGTGTTCCCATATTTCTCGCACAGTTTTCTCACCGGCCTTTCAGAGTATAAATGTTGCGCGTTATTGTCGCAATCATTCACAAAATATAGAGTACATCGGTATATAGCTCCGTGAGTACGTCGCTCTCAGTTGGCTTTTGGTGGCCCTGTGGGAGAGTGTGTCTGTGTGTGAGGGAGGGTTTTTATTTGTTGTTTTCTTAATGCTACCAAGGGGTCTTCGGGTGCACGTCCCTTCATTCTAGATGGAGGTGAGAGGCAAATCAACCTCTAGTGCAATGAGCTAGAACTCCAGCCACGAGCCTACTGCAGCAAAAGGATGCTTCGCAGTGATATAGTACATACAATAGACAATCTCTTGAGAGGGTTGTCATCCAGAAGATGGTTTCTATCTGTGTACTTGAGGCTTCCTCTATCGACAGTTTTCGTACCTGGTGACAATGCACATGCCACACCAGAAGAAACACAAAGGGGTATGTCCGTCTTTTCCTCTAGTGCCGTGTTCCATCTGACTAATCAGTACTGCAGACCATTAAGTAATTGAAGGAAGTGCAGACTCCCTGCGCATGGCAGAACAAGAACCGCTGCAGCGCCCTGCGAGTGGCGTTATATGCACAGGTGCACGCAGATGTACTTCCTGAGAAATCGCTGCAGCTTTCCTTCTATGCTCACATGTGTACCGGTCGCTCACACAACTGCATGAACCCTATTTCAAAGGCCTTCAATATTTCGAGTAATCGCTTCCGGGATGGCTCCTACAAAGGCAAGTGGGGAGAGGGTATGCGCTTCGGCTCAAGTTGCTATGACAGAGGTAGATTGCGAAACACGATTCCTTGAGCCAAGGGAGGTAGGAAAAATGCCACTGACAAATTCCGATAAATTCGACACATGTGGGAAACTTGCGGGAGTGCGAAGAACCTTCCTTTCAAGATGGACATTCGAATAATTCTGGAAATCAGAGAAACTGCCAGAAAATTACGAGACCGAAACGCTAGCCCCGATAGGCGTACCCTACAAGGCATCACCTTGAGCAGCGGAGCGCGAACATTATTTCTCAGAGAGCGAAGTCCGGGTCGTCTACAGTGCCGGCCGGTGCCGCAGTAACTGACACGAGGGTGCAGCAGCGTCGAGAGCATCCACCGGCGCGTTAAGGCCTCTGATGTGGAAGAATTCGGTTGTGATGTCCTTCAAAGGGGGGACGCTGTCATTCACAAGGAGATCGCAGTGCTAGGAGGAAGGCAAATCAAGGAGTGGAAGTGGAGAGATTGACGCATTCTTCTTCTTCTGCCTTCTCCTCATTGGTCTTCTTATTCTGACGCAGTTCGTCGTCTTCTACGTTCTACGATACTGCCTTCCTCTTCTTCTTTTCTTCTTCCAGCCGCTGCCTGCTCGTGCCATTATTACATTATTTTTTTCAATACTGTGTATGTTTCATCAAAGGCACTTCGACGACGCGCTGTGGAAGGCTTACTTAACGTTGTAGCAACTGAACAGTTCATCCATCGGTTCATTTTGTTGTCTTTTCGTTTCCTAACCTCACTATCAAAATAGATGTCGGAGTATATTTCTCAAAACGATGTGTTACCAAGTCATAATATTGACCAAGCAAACTTCACGATTGCTTTGAGCGCAGCAGCTTCACTGGCTGCTAAGCAGAAGAAAATTTCTTTATTGTGAGAGCTAGATATGAAGTAATACTAACGGGGGTTGAGCGAATACTAGAAGAAAATGCCGCTACGCTGGTAGCTAAAGAAGAAAAAAATAAATAACTGAACACCGTCAGAATGAAACAAAGATCCCGCGATTGCATTGCCATAGGGAGCTTTCACACAATACATCATGGCTTCCGCTATTTCTTATTCATCATTTCATTCCAGTGTATTTCAGAGCGGCCGAGCACAGAGATGCGGGAGATCACATTTGTTCGCCAGACTCATTCCAAGGACGATCTCTCGAGCCTTCATTTGAGAACCTCCCGATCAATTCCAATTTGAGTCCAAGCAAAGCCACTTAACGACAGAGCTCCGGAAATGAAGAAGCATTCCCAACACCAATGGAAACAATGAATGAAGTGGTTTCTGGATCTCAAAATGGTCCTCTCGAGACCGGAACGAGACCCGGGAAGAGAGTTTACCATGAGGCCACAATAACAAACACAGACTTCAATCTGGTTCTGACTGCTTTTTTAGTTTGTTTGTTCGTTTTTAACCCTTCTTCTTTTGCTTTGAATTGTGTGTGATAATCGTGATGTACATGAGGCCATCAAACAACGGTAAAAAGTAAGAAGAAAACACCCGCTATCACACCCGTACGAAAACATCGGAATACGAAACTTTTGTTTCCTGTACCTTTGTTTAGGTATACACATAATTAAAGGGAGGTCGATAAGCGCTAGGTCAGTATTCTTCAGCTCAGGTCAGTAAGTCGTCAGCTCTGGTAGTAACAGTGAAAAGCGCCGCAACCAATTAATGACTCAGAAGAGTAATATTTTTTGCTTGTTTGTTTACTTGTTAGTGTGCTATGCCCAGTCTCCGTGCGAACTATCGGCGACTTCCAGCCTGGTGCATTTTGCTTTAACTTGCGCTCCACCGGGTTTTTGGATTTTTCCGTAATTCGAAACGCAAGAATTCCAATTTTCGCCAGAGGCAGTCGTGTAAATGTGAAAAACAGTTGCGCTACCATACAAGCAATGTGATGTCGCTCGAAAACACGATTTCGTGTTTCACTTCGCGTATGAGTCGTCCACTCTCGTCACCTCACTGACTCAGACCTGTCAGATGTCTACTGACATAGGTTCCCTATAATTTTTTCATGCTTTTCCTCTGCTTCTCGGAGCTACGTAACCGCTTTTATTATTTCTATGCGCTACTACACCCCAACAGTGGTGCTTACATGCGAAAAAATTCACAACATTCTAAAGTTTCACAGCATTCTGTTCTACATACATATGACAGGTGTATATATCATCAGCTTTCATCAGTCGCAACCTAAAACCAGAAACAAAACAAACCAGAATAAAAAATGTAACCTTATAGCTTTGGTGGAATGAATGGGTTTGAATGGAAGGAATGGTTTTCTCAGCACATGCTATTCGTTTAGTACTAGAAAGGTGAATAACACATATGCGTTCGAATTTTTCAAGAGCGAGGCCTCCAGTTCACGGCGAATCGTGGCTACAGCCCATTTGCTGGCATCTGAGTACACTATTCAGATGCTATTAGAGGAAGCGATGCCGCAGCACGTCGAAGGTCACTCAAACGCACAGGCTTTTCTATGGGGCTTGCAAGACAGAAAACGTGGCTCTTTTTCGTGATGTGGAGCATATTCGTAATAGCTAGCAGCACTCCTATGCAGCCATGCGGTGGACCTGCCAGTAAGTGATTACTCAACAGTAACGGATAACTGTGTAACGATTGTTTAACTAAGTGTTGCACATTGCTGTGTTGGAATGAATATCCCTTTTTACATGCATCAATACTTACTTACTAGAGATGACGATTGGCTATTACTCACGTGATTATACTTGTATATTCATTATAATTAGTATCAGCTATTGTTTATGTTACATCATCTTTAGCTATAACGTGTTGCTGCCATTCACGTTCATCGGTCCTATTGCGATGCCACTGGTGTCAATGGGCTTCTTGAACTCGAAAATTTTGGTCTTTTTTTGTCGAAGGTTGTAGTCAGCTCAACAAATTAGCGCTATTAGCTTGTGTGATGTGAACTTTAGCTAGTATAAATACAAAACAAGGCGACGCGGTGATCAATCAGTTTCATTTTGCTAAAATGTGCAGAGACAGGAATGTGATATCGAGATTAAGGGCAGCTGATATATGTTTGGTTAGCGGGAACTTGCACCATTTGCATTAATTTAACCTTCCGTGTGTTTTTACGAAAAGCATTAATTTAACCTTCCGTGTGTTTTTACGAAAAGCTAATGAATAAAAAACAAATGTATCAGCTGTGCCCTTTCTACAATGACGCTCTAGAGTACACCACTGCAGCTACCAACGGTCTTGTAACTAGAGGAGGAGTATATGACGCTGTAATAACGAATAAATGTTGAAGGGCCTAAGTAATACGCACTTGACATACGTGAAATGTGCATACCCTACTTAGGATCCATGCATATATATAATGCTACGACACGATGCGGTCATTAATCTTGTTGACTTATTAGATGAGCCACTCTATTGCAGTCTTATCTTCCGTAACCTTTAGCACGTTGTATATAAGTTAAATCATTTTATACGTTTACCCGCTTATGTAACTACCCCATTAGTGACAAATATGTATGGGCTACATGATGCCACTATAAGAAAACCTGAAACGACAATATAAACAGCTAAAATGCACACGCGAGCTTCGCGCTGTGACTGTCGACTGCCGTGCGCCACTTCGGCGTGTTCGGTCACATAAGTCCTGCCTCACACTGTACATCGAAGCTATCGGCTGCTTTAACTGTCTGCTGCGCTTCTTGCAGATGCTGTTGACTCGGCAAAAGTTGCCAGACTCACCGCTGAACTGATGAATAACTGCAAGTACGAGATCGTTCGCATGAATATTCACCCCCGCGCCATTGCGGTAAGGGATATGTATGGATTGTACGGAAAGATACTGTAGTACTGAGGGTGACAGCAGCAATGTGGTACATATAAAAGAAGAGCAAATAAAGGGGACTCTCTCTCTCTCTCTCTCTCTATCTATCTCTTTTTTTTTTCGTCGCAATGTTTTGAACTCGCGGATGCCTCTGCTTCTGAAAGACGTTACTACATTTTCCTTTTCTACACCACAGATGTTGTACAAGACCGCCTGTTTCGGATCCCGCCTGTGCTACGCCCGAGCACGTGACGTCAGCACCGTACGTTTTTCTTTCTCGTATGTAGGCGGGTTAGGTGTTTGTTGACGTGGAGATGTTAGCTGGTGATAGACACAAACGTGCATAATATCATAATTATGTACGTTTATTACGAGATGACAATGATTGCGAAAATAATTTGGAATGCTCGCTTCGTCCCATTTCTATTCATTCATTTCAGAATGATCGAGCTCTGAAATCGGAGGTTCTCGATTGCGCTGCGAAGCTCATGAGGGCATGGGAAAGCATTAACCTAGTACGTACAACAAGGTTGTTACTCTAACTGCATGTAAAAGGTAAAACGAAAGAAATCAGATCCAACTTGCTGGTAATTTTACAGAGGGTGGCGTTCCGAAGCTTCACTAACTTAGATGGATCCTGGATCTCGATCGCAGTGAAAGATAAAAATAGGTCAGGTTCGAGCAGATCCCGCAAGCTCGTTCCGAATCTTCCACCGTTTGTCCTTCATGGTCGGGATTTGCAACCACCGCACAAGTGATAGTCGTATAGTCTCCATCGTCAAGAATCTCCTGTGCATTTATTTGATCGAATATATCGATCTGTCGATAATATGGACGAGTACCTATGACATTGATCTATTCTGCTTCCGCTTTCCTAGGACACGTCAAGGAAGTATAACATCAACACAACGCAAATTTCACAGTCCTTGAAAGTGAGTTGTCCTCATGACCCGAACCAATAGCTTGAATGGAGTTGAGGGCAGAGTCAGCCCTTATAACAGCGCAAATACGCGAAGCAAGCGAAAATTGTACGCAATGTTTCATCGCAGAGATGCCGGGTAAACAACTGGATGCCCGTCGAAGAGAAATATTTGCTCGGTGTCATAATCTCGATAAGGAACTTCATCATTGGGTGAGGTACTGCCAATTTCATTTGACGTCTGTCTCTGCTTTTGCCTCTGCTTCTCCTTTGCATCACTAGCCCCTTTTCTCTTCTACATTCTACCAAAGTTAGGCTCCTGGCAACACAATAGTCAGGCCCCGGACCACAGTAAGGAGGTCCGGGACGGAGGTAGTCTTGGTTTGTCCTCAAATGCTGTTTAATCACAGTGTATGGACACCCTTCAGTGATGTCATCTTAGAGTTAGCGGTATTTTGACACTTTATTTGATCCGCTTGCTCACTGCACTGACTTGAACAGGACTGACAACGAAATTAATGATGTGCCTGTTGCACGGGAGCACCAACTGTTGCTAATACACTCTTAAAACAGAACTTCACCGCATATCCGATACCATTTCCTTTTTTAGGTGACGGCGCACGTCTGGCTTCGCCGTGAAGAACAAAATCGACAAATAAATCGTTTAACACCTTGTTCTGCAGTATGCCTCTGTTGTATGGTAGCTGCTGTCGGTGCGTTTTGTGCACCACAGATGTAAAGTTGTAAAGAACAGGAAAAGAGACGAAGAGACAACGAACTTCTTGTAACATCGACAATTAATAACTCCTCCAGCGACCACTCCGTGCCCAGTCTCACAGGGCATTCGACGGGTTCCCCACCTGGCATGGCCAGGCCTACCAGACTACAGACCTCCCCCTCCTGTAACAGGGGTGCAGCCAGCGACATCCGAGCTCCAGCCACCCCGCCACCGGGTATTAAACTGCATTTTTATGTTTTCGTCTTCTAGTTTCTTGTTACTATCACTGATGTCCCGAAGTCCCTGAGAGCTCATTTGTCTAACCTGAAGTACACATATAACTTGGCATTTGTTAATGGAGCTCTCCTCATACCATGAGCGTTCTTCCGTCGGCTCAGACGCCCTGTTTTGCGAATATATTTTTTCATAAAATTGGTGTAGTGACATCACCAACGTATATAATGTGTGGCGTCTCTTGGGAGGTAATCTCTTCCAAACCAGACTGGCTAGAACTGCACGGGAAGTATCGATGATTGACCATTCAGTCTAATCCAGTTGTTTGGAGGTTGGCCTGGTGGATGATTGGGCCCTTTTTGGATATCTTACAGGGACAGTCGACGTTTTCTTGCCTCCACACCTGTTTGCTACGTATCGGAAAGTGTGAACCCTTCATTCAACCTAACATATGCTGATCGAAATACATGAACGATTTTGCAAAACACAGACCTCTTCCGAAGATTTCTGAGTCATGTGAAGAGCTTTGGAAATACCTAAATAACTGCCAAATCCTGGGATGTGGTTGCGCCTTTACGCAGTGTACAACGACGGGGTAAACTACACAGCATTACTTTCTTATTCCTTAACTACTATTTCTTTTTTATTTATTTCTATTTTTATTAATACGATGAAAAAACAATCCTGATGTCTGGCCTCCAGTCTAGAGTAAGCCTTTGAGCTCGCCCTCTCGTTTACCATGCGTGCCTGCGCAAACAATGCCCCGCAATTGGAGGAAATAAAGAGGAGATCTCCCGTCTATATACTACCGTGACACCGTAGGAACGTCGTAATGGCATCACCGGATCGAAAGCCTCTGCTGTGTTTGGTAGTATGGACTTTACTCCCGGCTGCATGCAGCCGATCCATTGATTACTGCGGTAAAACTACCAGTAAGTATCGCAATGATCACGAGCGTTTCACTGAAGTTTTGCACGCTCACATAACTGAGAGCTTGAGTGCATGCACGTCCTTCACATCGTAGCATGTGTACCGCGTGACGTGGCGCCTAAGTTAGAACCACCCAAAAGGACTGGACATGATCACAACATACGCGTGCTCCATCGTGAAGACAACTGGCTTAGTCTTGAAAAGGATTTTCGTTTTAGTGTCCGAGCAAGTGATTCTTCAAAATGTATCGTTGTTTACCTCGTTCCACAACTAGCAGCTTGCTGCATCTTGTCTGATTTGGTCACGTAAAAGCCTAGCCTCTTTTTATATATATATATATATTTCTCACATAGACAACCCCAGCTGTGAGCATTATTATTACTATTATTAATTGCATCGTAAGATTTTGTCTATATCTTACACAATCGAGTAGTCATCTTTCCCGTTACTTCGATGTGCAGTCCTGTGATAGTACCCGTCGCCACACACGTTTGCGCTAGCACCACACGTTTACAAATGGGTCTTCTTCTGTAGTGTCTCAGTGTTAGAGGCCAGTCACTCCACTATCGACCATTGTTCCCCTGCAGGCTGTAGCACTCATGTGTTGGGAAACTATCATTCCAGCCCGTCGACACAGCATCTGTGCGTTTCGAACTTTGAAAAAGTCGAGTGATTTCTCACACTGAGCCGCCATTCTGCAGGTCCTAGCATCGCGGCAAAGACTGCGAAAGTTGGGGCACAATTCATCAAGTACTGCTTGTCTGAAATCGTAAATCTCAACATGCACCCTCGTGCCCTTGAGGTAAGATATTTAAATTTATTTTTGCAGACCGCCGGCAACTTCTTCACTTCTTTTCCCTTACTTCAAGCAATCTCTGTATAACTGTATTTGTGTTGTTAGAGTCTGTGTTATCTGTGTTATATTTGTATTCTTCTTCACACGACGATTTCCTTCTCCCAGATAGCCAAGAATCCTGGATGCATGGCAGCTCGCCTGTGCTACAATCGCACAGTGGATAGCGGAAAGGTACGCCACAACGCTAGAGAGTTTTAGTGCGAACAACCTAGGACGATAATACCGAGGCTTTGACAACTGTTTTAGCTTTGTGGCCATTGACCCTGCGAATATTGTGGCGCCATGTGCTACGATGACAGTAACTTTTACGTGGTTCTGATGCTGAATTCATGTCGTGAAGATTTTCGCAGGGATCATCGTCAAGAACTTCACCATGGACATACACATCATCGGTCAACAAAAGCGATAGATGATTATCATGAAGTTTCGCAACTAGCTGAAGAGTTGATACGAATAGTGGATGAAAGTTGCAGAAGTCGTGTTAGTCAACTATTGAGCACCCTCACTGGCTGAGAGCTCTGAGTGTTGACCCAAACAGCGCAGTGTACTGGACGCCAAGTGTAAAAGAACTTGTCAGGTTTCTTATCTGTTCGAAGCAGTTTCGTTGATGTGCTGCGGACTACAGAAGCAACCTTGATAAACCTGTCCACCCATAATGCACCCAACTTTCAGTATATTGGGCAGCTTGGGGAAGCTTTTTACAATTAGGCATGTTGACACGATAGCAGCACTAATCACTGCAGTACTTGATGAGCTGATAACATCCTCCCCTCCCTTCTTGTGATACGAGTTTCAGAGCACACAGGAGATCAAAGCAGATGTGATAGAGTGCGGTTATCAGACACTCAGATTGTGGGAAGTTCTTGATCCTGTGAGTAATCTCCTCAAGAAAATTTTCTTAATCTGTAGCGAAAAAAGCCTGAGCCTGGGCGACGCAAAAGGGGACGAAAACGGAGGCACTGTATCTTCGTTTTTCGTCCCTTTTTGCGTCGCCCAAGCTCAGGCTTTTTTCACTATGCATGTCATACATCAGCTCGCCTGCGCCTACGATTTTTTTTTTTTTTTTCATATATAACCGAGGTTTCACAGCATTGCTGCCCTGAGTACACGGTTTCGACACCCTGTTGCCAAACATGCGAAAGAACACGTTATTCCGAGACGGATGGCGCTGTGAAAGAGCTCGTTTTTGCGCTCCTACGTTAGAAAAATACGTAACCCGAAACCAATTAATTAGTCGCAAAAATGACTAGACCCGAGAATTTTTTTTCTCGCAATGGTATGTAGTCGAAATCCACAGTGGATTACTAGATGTCACGATACCGTCCGACGTGTACTTTGAAAGCTGTCATTTTCGTATAATTTATTTTATTTTCAACTAATTAATGAGCGCGCACACGTTAATTTCACGTTGCGAAACTAATGGACGATATCCCCGATCAGTGGCGCCGTTCTCAAATCACTCAACGCGGGGATTTGTCCGAAACATCCTATATATGAAGTATCTTTTGATTAAGTTACCCTGTGTTGCTTCGGAAAAGAAAATATAAGCAAAAAGTTAATTAGGCGCTAGATACTCACATTTCTCCGGTACGGAAAACGCCCCCTGAAAAAGAAAAGGTGGTAGTGTTATGTACCTAGGTATTTAACCACTTGCAGACAGCTCGCTTGTTGCTTGTGTAAAAAAAGAATTCGGGGGCTGCTGACTGCCTCAATGCCCATTTTCCCCCTATTGACGTGTGAAATGTTATTCAGGCGAGAACTAAATTTAATCTTCGTGAAATGTTCGTGTCACCTTTGCAAATCTATTTTCTTATCATGCCAGTATCTCTTCTTCTTATTATTGTTTTTAATTATTAAGGTCCTAGCCAAACAGCTGCGCTACAACGCGTCCAGACTCATACAATCTATGAATGTAAGCGATTTGTATGTAGCAATAATTAGGCGATGGCGCTAATACTTTTCTTTCCCCGCAGAGGTGCCGCATACAGCGCTGGATTCCGAGAGAAGACGTCCACTTTCGCGGCTGGATGATTTGGCTCACGAACAACGTGATTGGGTATGACGTCCTTCATTTTTATGGCACAGTCGATACCTTCGATAAAGGACAGTCTTTCGTTGTCTCTAATCATCACGTTGTGTATGAATATGTGAGCGAGAAGGAAACATGTATGAGTGAAAGAGAAATGAATCGATCACTTATCCGTCTTCACTCACCAAGAACGTTGTAGTGTGAAATATTGTTTGGGTTAAGCTACTAAATTTGTTGCTGCACTTAAATATCTACGCTTCATTCATCCCGATCGAATACCGAGGAAAGAAGAACTCTCCTATGTGTCGAGCTCCCGATATGTAGCGCTTGCCCTTCGCAGAAACATTCATGTGACCCGATGGCGTCACAAAGGCTCGCCCATAACCTTCTCACTGGTCAACGAACGAACAGTGATGACAGGGGACGATACGTCTCTGTATCTTCAGGCTAATTGTTTTAACACTTTCATTGAGCCACTGAAATTTTAAACGGTCTTGTGAACGTATAGAAGTTTTTGTTTTTTCATTCATTAAATAAAAATTTTGTATAAGTGTCCCATCTTTTAATCGTTAGGTAAATTCATGCATGAATTATTTAGTCAACAAATGGGCATGATAACATTCGCCGAGATCGCCGAAACATTATGTACTTTCTACTTCCTTGCAGATGAAGCAACACATTTCGAACAGCAACTAAGAGAAGAATCTACCAGTAAACCAGAAAAAAAAGTAAAAACATTTAAAAACTATGTGAAATAAATGCACAAAGTAATCGGGACGTCTCCGTTCACATAGGGTGTTTATGCTGTACTAGACGTCCTTAGTAGATATGATAGGTGTAGGAAAAACGTATTTCTCGTCATTTTTAAAACGCATGTCCTAACGGGCTCGCAGCATATTCTTCTTCTGTCTTCACCTGTCTGGCCATTAGCCAGGCCTTCTTTGTTTCTTTCTTTCTTCTTTTCTTTTTCTGCGACGGTGACATAGATTTGTCTGCCATCACGTGTACCTGTCGTTACTGACATGTCACAGAGCACATGTACGAGTATTATCACTCTTCCGGTGTCTCCTATTGCAGTTGCTTGTAACACGACGACCACAAGGTGCAGAGACGAAAAGGGAAAAAAAGGTTTTTCCCAGCGGAGTATGAGAGAGCGTATCAGCTAAGAAAGGTGGTGCCTCAGTGTAAAGTTTTTTATATCTCTTGAAAGCATAACGTGCAGAAGTCGTGAGATAGTCTAAAATGTTTTCACTGGGAAACGGGGTCGGCGAAGACGACTTTAAAACGACAAAAATATATCCCGAAACGTAAACTGGCATGTATGCACGTTCTCATATTCTAGTATTTGTCTAATTAATCAGAAAAAGAAGGCTATTTCAAATTGACAAATTGGGACGTCTTATACGCATGTGTGTGTGTGTGGGGGGGGGGATATGTAGCAAAGGGTCAATGCATCCTAAATTACATATGGTGGTTTAGTCCATGCATTGTTTGAGATTCATCATAAATAAAAACGTAATTTCGACGGTTTGTGCTACTGGAGTTCCGATTTCCAGAGGGCTAGCTTAGTCTTTCGCCAAGACAGAACCATGCTCTTTACGTTCAGCCCATTGCCAATCTCGAACTTGACACAAGGGTTGTGCACTCTTTGCAAAAAGTGCCGTCAACTTCAGAGCGAGCGATGCAGAGCGATTGTGCTGGCAAACTTCTGAGCCTCCCTCTAGAGCGCATAATTTTTTCTTCTTCTGCCTTCTCCTCTTTGGCCATCAGCCATAATTTCTCATTTGCTGTCTTTCTTCTTTCTGTACAAAAAGAAATGAGAAGCGCGCACTATATTTTTCTTATTGACTTTGCGCGCCTGAACAAACTCCTCGCGACCATCTGCGGAAGCTACGCTAGGACTTCGGCTTACACGGCCATGACACGGATGCTGTCGATATGGCACACGTGGACTGGAAGCTTCTGCACCGTATGCACTCTATTCCTAACGGCAGAAGCTTCATCTATGAATCAATGTGGAAAGATGAACAGTAAGTGCTTTTGGCTGTTCCTACCAGGGGCACGTGTGAGCAAGCACCAGTTTGAGGCTTTGCATGCTCACTGTGGCCAACAAAGCACGTCGGGGTTGAGGGTCTAGTTGCTGAATGGAAGCCTAAGACGCGGGTAAGGAACAGAAAAGGAGAAAATGCGAAGAGCAACGGAGGACAGCCGACTGCCATTATTGACTACATGAGCATGACGCTTGCCAATCGCATCATTGGCTAAGTGCCATCTACCCCAGGCACCACCACCATAACAGAGGAATAGGCATTCAGAGGAAGTCAGGAAACATCATTATACTAGGACATTACAGATTTCTCATATCGGGAAATACATGTCGAGGAGAATGATATAGGAGTGTAAGAAAAGATTCGTTTTTCAGTAAATATACGTCAACTAAAGTGATGTGGTCTGCGATCTACGCCCAATTATATGTAATTCAAAACAGATAGGACTGAATGTAAGCATGCAGACGACTAGATAACTTTCTTTTTTATTTTTTTCCACATCTCTCTGTTCTTCAGTAGAACGTCTGCTAAGTGTATGCAATCAGAAGCTTACAATCAGAAGCTAGAGTTCATTGTGCTCAGAGCATGATTGCAGTGTTGAGGATACACATGTGGTGCCCAGAGTTTTTACAATACAGCTCGTATATCTGGATTCCAATGATTCAGAGAAGTATGGTCATGTTTCGCGACATTAATAAGCAGTTGGATTTGATGGTCTGTATAAAGCATTTTTTGCCGCTAGCATTGTTACTCACCCCTAACCTGCTAGTTGATCACTTGATATGTCTATAGCTCTATAAGAGGCTGTGACGTGCAGGAAAGTTTACTTGAGGTGTGTCATAGAGCCCATGTCCATAGCATACATGTATTTGGGATGGAGAGACATCCTTAGCCATCCATTCGTCCCACGGTGAAAGTCAGAAATTGCGGGCCCGCAAAATCACATGACTATGTCTGCTTTTTAACCTCCCATTGGAACACTTGTTCTTCAGATCCTGTTATTTCTGCAAGAGCCGCGAAAACTGGCGCAGCCTTCTTGAACTACTGCAAGGCTGAAATTCTACGAATAGACCTGGATCCCCGTGCAATTACGGCAAGATGTTAATATATCTCCTTAGAGCCATATGATTTGTGTTTTCAACAACTTCATTCCTTTACTATCATTATTTCATTTCTGAAATGAGTTAAATTACCTCCGAGACCGCGACTAATCTTGCGAGCACGTTGCTCCCACAGCGTTTCAAGAACTC